>PVJS01016642.1:0-16541 GCA_004027185.1 Glis glis | reverse complement strand
CATATTAGGGAGAGCATCTGACTTTTCACTTTTTGTGGCTGACTAATCTCACTAAGCATAATGTTCTCTAATTCCATCCATTTCCCTGCAAATGACGTAATTTTGTTCTTCTTTATGGCTGTTTAAAATTCCATGTGTACATATCCCATAGGTTTGTAATCCATTCATCTGTTGATGGACATCTTGGCTGGTTCCATAGTTTGGCAATTGTGAAATGTTCAGCTATAAACATAGATATGCATGCATTAGACTGGTAATTTGGATTCGATTGTTTTGGATAGATACCTAGAAGTAGTATTGCTGGGTCATATGGTAGGTTCATTCCCAGTCTTCTGAGAATCCTCCACACTGTTTTCCAAAGTGGTTGCACTAATTTGCAATCACACCAACAGTGTATTAGAGTTCCTACTTCTCCACATCCTCGCCAGCATTTGTTATTGTTTGTGTTTTTAATGATTGCCATTCTAATTGGGGTTAGGTGAAATCTCAGGGTAGTTTTGATTTGCATCTCTCTGATTGCTAATGATGTTGAACATTTTTTCATACATTTATTGGCCATTTTTATTTCTTATTCTGTGAAGTGCCTATTTAGTTCACTTGCGCATTTTTTTTTTCGCGGAACTGGGGATTGAACCCAGGGGCATTCTACCTACGAGCTACACCCCTGGCCCTACTTTTTATACTTTATTTTGAAACCGGGTCTCAAGAAGTTGTGGAGGGCCTCACTAAGTAGCTGAGGCTGGCCTTGAACCCTGATCCTCTGTCTCCGCCTCCCAGTACTGGGATTACACTTGCACATTTTTTGATTGGGTTGTTTGTTTTTTTAGTGGTGAGTTTCTTGAGTTCTCTGTAGATTCTAGATATTAGTCAAATCAGAGGAGTAGCTGGCAAAAATCTTCTCCCATTCTGTCAGCTCTCTGTTGAGGTTCTTGATAGTTTCCTTTGCTGTACAGAAGCTCTTCAGTTTAATGCAACATACTTTTAACAGTTAAAATGTTAATCATTTTAAAACCTCAATTTGTGCCCACTTTGAAATTCAGGAATGAGTTGGCAATATTAAAAGGGAGGAACAGAATATAGATAATCTAGAGAACTCTGGAAATATGTGGAAAACGTGATTTCTGTTCATCTGTTTGCCTGCTCTAATAGTACTTATCATTAATGCACTGAGATGCTAGAGGCAGGGATGTTGATCCTGGACTGGAGACATAGAAGATGAAATTTCTTGATATTTTTAAGTAGAATAACATCTTCATAAACAAAACAAATTAACTATTTACTGGGAAGATAAATTTTCAGTAGGAGAAATTAAGTAGAGAAACCAGTTTGAACAACTGGTATTACACTTAAATTCATTTCACTCCTATTTGAATAGAGTGCTCTGGACAAAATGGGTGCTCAGTAAGGTTTAACCAATATTATGACACAGTGAATAGAAAGAATAAAATTACCAGCATTTCATTTTTTAAGGCCTAAAACAAGCAGGGTAACATCTCTTGACTGCTCATTATTTGTAATGTTGTGTAAGTTCCTTCATAGTTTTGAACTAATTGAGAAACTTCATTCTATTCTTGTATCATCTATAAAGCAAATACAAAGTAGGTCCTTTTAATACTATACTACATAATGTTAGATTTTTTTCGTATGGAATTTATTAAGATAGAAATATGCCAATCAACTTTAAAAACCACATCATTGTCATTAGATGTTCAGTATAAATGGTTTTTGGAAGTTACTGTAAATAAACACTTTGCTTTGGAGTTTATTCCGCCAGGCAATGATAATGGAAGAGTAATTAATGAATGATTAAGAGTAATTTATGAACAAATAATTACCTAGTTTATTTATGTTCTCGTCTTCCCTCTTTATATTTTTACCTCATTTAACTACCTATGTAGTTACTCATAGGTGTAACTACAAGCTTTTTTTTACTGAAAGGCTACTTCATATCTAATATATATGACATCTACCCATCAGCATTCATGCTGGATAATGCATATAAGAAAAATCTAATGTTGACATATGTGACTGAATTATTTTGTGTTTCTTGCCAATCATGTACTACTTTCTGATATTTATAGATGACACAAACCATATGAATGTACTTAGAATATGTCACTGAAATAGAAAAGATTAAATGTTTGTAATTTGTTAAATTAGGAGACTCAATAAAGGCTGAGTTGTGGTGTTTAAGATCCCATTATATTCATGTAGTTGAAGGAAAATATACCACCAAATTTTATAAGTCAAGACAGAGAAGTCAAAAAGTGTTCTGCTACCAATCTGAGCATTGTTTGTCACTTGGAGATTAAAGTTTTAACCCCCCCACACAAAAATATGCTATACCCGAATTCTCTTATGCTTTTCTTTCTTTTTTTTCTAAAAATTATTTTTTAACACTTAAACTTAGGATTGCCAGGTTTAGCAAACACAAATATAGGGCATCTAGTAAAATTTGTCCCAAATAAACAATGACTATTTGGGACACATTTATATTAAAATTATTTATTATCTGAAATTCACATTTATTGAGGCATCTTGATTATGTCTGGCATCCCAACTTATTATAATGTGACTTATACTACAACAACATGCTGTACAAAGCCAATCTTAGATTCTATCAATGTAAAGATTTTAGACATACAGGTAAGCTAGGGAGCAGCTTAACGTTGCTCTGTGGTGTAAACATAAGGAAGGAAAATAGATCAAGTCTTGATTTTGCCAAAAATGTGTTACAAGTCTATGAGAACTCAAACCAAGAACATGCCCTTATCCCCTTTCCCAGCACAGGGATCATCAAAAGTGCCTTAAACTCTGCGAAATCTCATAAATTGAATTGAATTTCTTCCTTTATTCTCATCTTCACCAATGTCCAATTCTATCTTAGGTATAAACAGGAAAATAATGAGACATGGCATTGAAGGAGTTTACATATTTTAGCAATTTTCTCTATAAGTTTTTATAACTTAATTCATTTGTGCTTATTCCAGTAAAAAAATATATAAAATGTTTATATATATATGTGTATATATGTATATATGTGTGTATATACATATATATATATATATATATATATGCCTGGATTTCTTATTAAAGATCTTAGAAAATGTTGCCCATAACTATATTGCTCAAAAAATGTGTTGCTTTCCATGGAATATGCCATGCTGTGCTAAATAACAACAAAGACTAGATTACACAATTGCCTTTACTCAATATAAAAAAATACCTTTACCTAGCTACCTATAATACCATGATAGGGCCAATACTTCTGGAACCAGTAAAAATAGTGAGATATTACTAATATTTTTCATACTTGTGTTAAAGTTAAATCCTATAACCAGTCGTGGTGGCACATGCTTGTAATCCCAGTACTTGGGAGGCTGAGACAGGAGGATCGCAGGTTCACGGCCAGCCTCAACTACTTAGTGATGCCCTCCGCAACTTAGTGAGACCTTGTTTCAAAATAAAGAATAAAAAATAGTGCTGGAGTTGTAGCTTGGAGGTAGAATGCCCCTGGGTTCAATACCCAGTTCTGAAAAAAAATTAAATCCTATTGTAAAATATGCAGGTAATATTGAAATAAAATGCTTTACTATAGTATTATGACTTTAGTTCTTTTGGAAAGACACCGAGCATATCCATGTTTATAGCAGTACAATTCACAATAGCTAAATTATGGACCAATTTAGGTGTCTGTCAACAGATAAATGGATAACAAAAATGACGTATATGTATATATACAATGGAATTTTACTCAGGCATAAAGAGGAATAAATTTATGTCATTTGCAGGAAAATGTATGGAAATAGAGAATATTATGCTAAATGAGACCAGCCAGTCTCGGAAGGTCAAGGGTCGAATGTTTTCTCTCACATGTGCAGGCTAGAGAGAATCTAGGAAACAAAAGGAACTTTATATAATTGAGAAGCGTGACCAGTAAAACAGTGGAAGGGAATAAAGGGAGGGAAGTGGAGAGGGGAAAAGGAAGAATGGAGGAAATAAGCAGTTCTAATTATGTTATGCCGATACATGAAAGTATCATTATCAGTATCACTATTATGTACAAGAAGAGGTGGGTAGCCGGTCGGGACCTGAAGAGAAACATATATCAAGATCTGTGTGCATTTCTGTTTGTATGACTTTGAATGTCACTATGATATATAATTACAATGTACCAATGAAAGTCTAAAAATTTTTTAAAGAAATAAAATATTTCTTACATTTTAAAAACTTTCCTTTATATTAAGCTTCTATAATTACACAAACATCACACAACTAGGATTTTTTAGTCAAATGCTAATTCCTTCTTGCAAAGATTTGAAACTTTGCATATGCTGAAATTCCCTTCAATATACTCAGTAAATGAGGTTCAATGTGCTGAAAACATACATGCACACAGCTCTTGGTGTATTTCCCTCTACATCCCACCCTGTTCCCACTCCTCCCTCCCTGCACATGTTAGTGAAATCAGTAGTAATACCTTCACATATTGCCATAGTATTATTTGAACTGTTTCCTTCCATAATCCTCCCTCTTCCCCTTGCTAACTCCCTCCCCAAATCCTCTTCCAATATTCTATAGGTCTCTCTCCATATTATTTAAAGTCCCTTATGTTTTCTATTTTCTATCTTCCATATATGAGAGAAAACATACAACCCTTAGTCTTCTGAGACTGACTGATCTCACTTAGAAAATATTTTCTAGTTTCATCCATTTTCATGCAAATGACATAATTTTGTTCTTCTTTATAACTGAGTAGAATTCCATTGTGTGTATATACCATATTTTTTATCCATTCATTTTAATGTAAAAATCACTATTTTTAATCTCTGAATGAGTTAAGGTTTCTTTCATACTGATTTCCCAATTTCTTTCTATAGGTTCTCTAAGGAAAACTCCTTCCTTAGCTCTAAATATTCCTGTCTTTGAAAATGCTCAGGAATGCAAAGATACACATTCCAAGAATTTTTCAACCACATAAGATGACAAAGGAAATGTAACAATAAACTAAAAAAGCATTTATACATCTCAGATGTCAGTAATCCATTCTGCAATTATTACCTACTTGGTCTGATTCAGGTATCATACTTATATTCAAAACCACTTGGATGTATACTCAAAAGAAAACTGTAAAAAGGTGGTAAACTTGGAAACTGCTCTC
This sequence comes from Glis glis, assembly GCA_004027185.1. NCBI lineage: Eukaryota > Metazoa > Chordata > Mammalia > Rodentia > Gliridae > Glis > Glis glis. The sequence goes on along the minus strand of PVJS01016642.1, from coordinate 11,380 downwards.
TTAATAGCAGTGGCCAAAATCCAGCATTGGATGGTGCTATGAAAAGCCCAACATTTCTTCCAAAATATCCTGGCACTATTTTTAGATTGTATGAGAAATGTCAAATGCACCAATGCAATAGTTATTTCCTCTAGTACTAACGTGGCACACATACCAACACATGTCAAGAACTATTAGGAAAAGTTTCTAGCACTACTTGTACTTCCTTGGAATGTAAAATCACACTGTATCATCCGCTACAAGTTGAGAATAACTCCTGGCCAAAAGAATTATGACTTTCTGCTGATTTCTCCATATAAGAACTAAAGAGTTAGGATAAAGTAAAGGAAAGGAGAAGGAAAGAAGAGGGAACTTAAACAGAGTGAATGCTATATATTCTTTTTTTTTCTTGCAGTACTGGAGATTGAATCCAGGGACATTCTACCTCCAAGCTATATCCCCAGACCTATTTTTTATTCTTTATTTTGAAACAGTTGCAGAGTGTGTGCCACCACGCCCAGCTTATATATTCTTTACATATTTAAAATATTAAATGCTACATGTACTTAAAGATTGTTGTGTGTATTCCTCTATATCAGGTCTTATGCCAGTTACATTATGCATATTATCTTTAGTGCTCACCATAATGCTGAAGTAGATATTATTATCTCCAATATACTAACACTCTTGTATAGGATTCCCTTTTCAGTAAGATTAAATAACTTTGCAAAGGTCACTTGGCTAGCATGTGCCAGAGCTGGGATATGAGCTCATATCTGTCTCACACTACAGACCATGTTCTTTCAGCAGCAGTACCACACTGAAAGTTTCCAATTCACACTGGTAGTGAATAATGGAACCGAGACTCAAACCCATGTCTGTCTTAATTCCCAAGTCTGTTCCACTATACTATGCTGTTTCTAAGCAAGGAAAAGATATATTTCTCTTAGTAATTATATATAATTAACATTGAAGGCTTAGTTGATTTCTCAGATAATTCTTTATTAGCTTTTGCTAGTAAAGAAACCTGTGTGACTGATACCTACCTTCAATATTTATAGGAAAAAACAAATGAGGAGATTGCTACATTTATACAATGGATAGGAAAGAATACTATAATTGAATGTAAAAAGTGAAGAAAGTATAATAATAATGACATTAATAATAATAATAACCAATAATAATCATTTACATAGTACTTGTTCTTTTCAGGGCACTACTTTAAGCTCTTCAGATATACTAACTTAACATGACAATCTATGTGGTAGGTACTATTGTCAATCTTACATAATCAAAGATGAAGAAACAGATAGAAGGAGGTTAAGTCATTTGTCTAAGGTTACACAGTTGGATGTGGCATAGCCAGGATTTGAACCCAGATGACCTGGCAGTACTTTCCATGCTAGTAATCAGTAAGCTAGTAGGCCTCTCTCTGAAGAAAGAAATAATAAGGATAACTATCCTGTTCACAGAGTTGCTAACTACATGGTGTTTCCATTAAATGAGTGTCAAGAGATGTTTTGAACAGTGGATTTGACAATCTGCTTCAATAAAGACTGTAGTTAAATTTATTCTGCTTACTTATTATTTAAACTCAAATAAGTGGGAATTCAGTAAAGCACAGTATTTTTAGTGAATTCAAATCAATGCTTAATCTTGGCTTTTCTTAAAGTTGGCCTCAAAAGTTAGAAGTAAATTCTAGAGTTAGATTATCTATCCTTTTTTCGTAGACTAGAAAAATAGCTTGTCTCTTTCAAATACATTCAACACTTACATCATCTAACACTTTGAGTATGTTAGTGTGCATGTGTTAAACTGCATTCACTTTTTAAGATTTACCCTCATTTTAGTTTCCTGTGCCTTTGGGGTCTTGTTGAGGAAGTCTTTACCTGTGCCTATGTGTTGAAGTGTTGGACCTATGCCCTCTTCAAGTAGCTGCAAGGTCTCTGGTCTGATTTCTAGGTCTTTGATCCATCTTGAATTGACTCTTGTACTAGGTGAGAAAGTGGGGTTTATTTCTATTTTTCTGTATATGGTTAGCCAGTTTTGCCAGCACCATTTGTTGAAGAGGCTATCTTTTTTCCAGTGGGTGTTTTTAGCTCCTTTGTCAAAAATCAATTGGCTGTAGGTGTATAGTTTTGTTTCAGAGTCTTCTATTCTGCTCCATTGGTCTATGTGTCTGCTTTTGTGCCAATACCATGCTGTTTTTCTTACTATGGCTTTGTAGTATAGTTTGAAGTCAGGTATTGTGCATGGTTCTTGTTGCTGAGAACTACTTTGGCTATTCTGGGTTTTTTGTTGCTCCAAATGAATTTAAGGACTGATTTTTCTATGTCACTGAAGAATGACTTTGGTAATGGGATTGCATTAAACTAAAGAGCTTTTGTGCAGCAAAGGAAACAATCAAGAACCTCAACAGAGAGCCGACAGAATGGGAGATTTTTGCCAGCTACTCCTCTGATAGAGGACTCATATCTAGAATATACAGAGAACATAAAAAAATCACCACGAAAAAAACAAATAAATGGGCAAGTGAACTAAATAGACACTTCACAGAAGAAGAAATAAAAATGGCCAATAAATGTATGAAAAAATGTTCAACATCATTAGCAATCAGAAAGATGCAAATCAAAACTACCCTGAGATTTCACCTAACCCCAATTAGAATGGCAATCATTAAAAACACAAACAACAAGTGCTGACCAGGATGTGGAGAAGCAGGAACTCTAATACACTGTTGGCGGGATTGCAAATTAGTGCAACCACTTTGGAAAACAGTGTGGAGGATCCTCAGAAGAATGGGAATGAACCTACCATATGACCCAGCAATACCACTTCTAGGTATTGAAAGATACCTAAAAGATACCCAAAAGAACACTGAAACCAAACTACCAGACTAATGCATGTGTATCTATGTTTATAGCTGCCCAATTCACAATTGCCAAACTTTGGAACCAGCCAACGTGTCCATCGACAGACGAATGGATCACAAAACTATGGGATATGTACACATAGGAATTTTATGCAGCCATAAAGAAGAACAAAATTACGTCATTTGCAGGGAAATGGATGGAATGAGAGAACATTATGCTAAGCGAAATTAGTAAATCACAAAGAGTGAAAAGTCAGATGTTCGCCCTAATATGTGGAAGCTAGGGAGAATGGGACTTAGAAGGAACTCCAAACAAAGAAGGAGAAAACTTTAGTTGAGCAAAGGTGACTTAACTGAAGGAGACGGGAGGGGAGAAGAGGGAAATACACTAATGCACATGATGTATATAAACAAACTTATCAGAGTCGATCACTATGCTGACCAGGGAAAGGAGGGAAGGGGGAGGGTATGGGGTGGGATTTGAGGGAGGACTAAATGAGCAATGTGTGCATGCATGCTTCTGATACACTGACACTTACCAAAATGTATAACTACAATGCACCAATAAATGTAATAAAAAAAAAGAAAAAAAGAAAAAAAAAGACTTAACCTAACCACTTCCCATTTCCTTCAAGAATAGTTGGGGGGCTTAGCATGATGAAAAAAGAAATCTTATTAAAGCTACTTGAGAAAGATAGCTCAAATAAGTGCACTTTGGTTAAAAATAGAACAAAAGACATTGGTATTTTTCCAAAAGAATTAAAGTTAGAATACTATAGCAATACATCATATATATCCATGTTTATAGCAGTGTAATTCACAGTAGCCAAATTATGGAAACAACCCAGGTGTCCGTCAACAGATGAATGAAGAAAATGTGAAATATACACACAATGAAATTTTGCTCAGTCATAAAAGAGAACAAAATTATGTTATCTGTAGGAAAATGGATAAAACTAGACAATATTATGCTAAATGAAATCAGCCGGCCTCAGACAGTCAAGGGTTGTATGTGGAAGTTAAAAAGGAAATAGGAAACATAACAGACTTTAAATAATGTGGCGAGAGACCTGTAAAATAGTGGAAGGGGACTGGGGGAGTGAGATGGGGAGAGAAAAAGGATTGAGGGAGGAAAACAGTTCAAATAATACTATAGCAGTATATGCAGGTATAAGAAGGACGTAATGGGATATGGAAAGAAATACACCAAGAGCTGTATGCATGTATGTTTGTGCCACATTAAACCTCACTATGATGTATAATTGCAATGCACTAATAAAAGTATTTTTTAAATGCAGCCGGGTGCAGTGGTGCATGCTTGTAATCCTAATACTTGGGAGGCTGAGATGAGGATTGCAGGTTTGAGGCTACCCTCAGCAATTTAGAGAGGTCCTCAGCAGCTTAGTGAGATGCTGTTTCAAAACAAAAAATAAAATAGGGCTGAGGGTGTAGCTCAGAGTCAGAATGTCCCTGAATTCAATCCTCAGTACCACAAAAGAAACAAAACAAAAGAAGCAAACAAACAAACAAATATGCAAACAAAAACAAAATACAAGCACTTAAGGCAAAGTTTTCACTGAAAACCTCTGTTTTTTAAAAAGGTTCCATTTGGCCTGGCATGGTGGCGCACGCTTGTTATCCCAGTACTTTGGGAGGCGGAGACTGGAGGATCCGGGTTTGCGGCCAGCCTCAGCTCTCTCTCTGTCTCTCCCTGTCTCCCTGTCTCTCTCTCTCTCTCTCTCTCTCTCTCTCTCTACTTAGTGAGGCTTTTGCAACTTCATGAGACCCGGTTTCAAAATAAAGTATAAAAAATAGGGCCGGGGGTGTAACGTGGAGGTAGAACGCCCCTGGGTTCAATCCCCAGTACCGCAAAAAAAAAAAAAAAGGGTTCCATTTGTCTTATAAACTTTTTTCTCCCCTGAACAATAATCATATAAAGTGACCAATTAGCAATGAGCTAGAATAATAATGGCACTGTGAACCAGGGCAATTCACATCAAAAGAAAGCATCCTATTTTCAAAGGTAGGGAGAGTTTACCTTTTAAACTATTTGATTATAACAAACGTATATTCTTATTTTCTGATTTCAGAAACAATTATTTTAGTGGACAAGCAGAATTACCACTAATTTGCCTATGAAGTTAAAACAGACTCTGTCACCAGTGTCTAACGGAAACAGTTATGTATGAAATAGGAAAAGCATTGAATTTGCTAGATTTGAAAATGCAAAATCAGCACTTCAAATACATATTTTTATAACTGACCAGCAAAATTCTTTTAATCCTAATCTATCATCCTCTGTTTATTTTGGCAAGTTGGGAATGACAAGAAAACATCTGTAGGGTGCAGACAGTATTCTTAGTTTGTTAAACTAGTTTCTTTGTTCCTGTTCAAACCAAAAGAAAAAAAAACATCATTTTTCATAGTCTACCAGAAAAAATGAATGTACTAAACTATTATTTGTTTATATTAGAAATAAATTAGTTGATGGCGATACTTCTAATTTCGGGTGGAGAAGAAAGGAAAAGTTTTTGAAATATTCCAAGGTGTCTTATTATTTTTTCAAAAAGGATGAAATCTTTCAACAAAGAGATAGTAGAGTAACAAAAAAAGATCATCCACTAAAAATAAAAATCAGGGTAGGCAGCAGTTTTCTAATTCCTCTTGCGAGTGTTTAATACATCTTAAAGGTTCCTTTTGTTCTTTGGTTTTCAGGCAAATTTATTTCTTGATAATTTTGTCTGTTTATTATCAACAGTACCCTGTGCTTACCCAAAATTATGAGGAACACAACAAAATCAGAAGACAGGACAGAGGCAATTAAATACCATGAAAAAAGTAGATTTTTTTCTACCTAAAAACATTTCTGTTTCTGCAAAGTTTTTTTCTTTTTCCCTTTATAGATTTAGGTACATCCTACATAACCACATTAATTTCATCTTTTTAACAATAGCATCAAGACTATAGTGGTTATCCATATGTCTACATTTAAGCATTCAACCCCTAAGTTTACAAACTCTTCACTGTGACTACCCTATACAGCTTAATTTACTATCTTTTATTCCATGACACAGAATTTCCCTGAAGTTTGATTTGACCCCTAAAGAGGACAATATTTCCTTTCATCAAACTGTCAAATTGCTAGCAAGCAGCTGTGGCTAGGAGGGAGCAAGGTTCCATGTGAATTACCATCTTTATATAAACATAAACTCTCAAACACCTTCCCAAGTGCCCTTTATTTACTCTCCACCAGCTGAAGATAAACAGCTCTGTCCTGAGCAAAAGGGTAAATATGTTACTCCCCCCACGCGACCTTTTACCCTTTTGGTGGTATTACTATGATAGAAGTAAACCAGAGTGTATAACCCAGTTTTGTATCTGTGATGTTGGGTCAGCAAAAGAAGCAGCATATATGGGAAAGAATCCAGAGAGGGATAATGAAGTCCAAGCAGAAAAGATTCTGAAGGCTTCGATGATTATTTTTACAAATGGCAAAAAAATTTCATTATTTTACAGTCAAATTACATTTAATGATTACATTTATTTAGACCTCTACCTGGTAAGTCAGAGAAGAGAAGAATGCATTCATTAAAGCCATTAGCCAAAAGCCGGTCTCGAAGCTGCTGGAGAATTGCTACACCGATACAGAATGGAAAAGACGAATTCCCAAGTAGTAAGGTATCCCAGAGGTGGAAAATTTTGTGCAGTGGAAACACATCTGTAGAATGATTTAAAAATGATTAAAATAAAAAACAAAATAACAAAACAATAACAACTTGCTTTACTAGATATCTGATGATTAAACTATAATTTAAGAGCAAATATTACTAAACTGTTTCTATAAAATATTTTGCTTTGTAAATTTACAGCTTCCTAAGGCCTCTGAAATTAATGATCATACTGGTCAAATAGATGATATTTTCTAACTTCCATTATCAATCTTGGTATATATGTCCCATTCATAATACTTTTCCCAAGGTTTTTTAGTTATATTATTTGTACAAGTTTATTCATGTAGTTGAACTTTTACATTGTTTTAGGTTCAGTAAGGTTACATTCCAATTATGCATTGTAAATAACCACTTCATTTAATTCACACAAAATACTCTAATAAACAACTATTTATTTATTTATTTATTTTATGTTGTACTGGGGATTGAACCCAGGGGCATTCTACCTCTGAGCTACACTTTGAGCCCTATTTTATTCTTTTATTTTGAAACAGGGTCTCACTAAGTTGCTGAGGCTGGCTGCAAACCTGCAATCCTCCTGTCTCAGCCTCTCTATTACGGGGATTACAAACATGAGCCACCATACAGGCTAAAATTTTTTATTTTTAATAACTTTCCTTCACTTAATGATACTACGGATCTTTCCAGGCCAATACATGCAGATCTATTCCACACATGATTTCACTTATCACATGTGCCATACTTAAGTAAGAATGTCCACTCTATTAATATTCATAACTAAAGTATTACATATATACATAATTATGCTTTATTTCTTGAGTAGTCTTCGTTTAGGAAATAAAACTATTAGTTATCACAGAATCTCTAGAAATTAAGCCTAATTTGCTTGCAAAAGGTAGCCTCAAAAAGGTTAGATAACAGTATAGTTCATGATAATAGCATAGTTCATATAATAGTATAGTTCATGTTATATTCTCTTTTCAAAAGGAAGCAGTTTGGATGAACATTCTTATATGTAAAACACATTTTCATTCTATTCACTTCGCATTTGAACATTCAGGTGTCAGAACAATTGAAATTCTTTTCTAGCCAATTTTATCACATTAGAATTACATAAAGTGTGGTGGCGCACGCTTGTAATCCCAGTACTTGGGAAGCTGAGACCTGAGGATCTGGGTTCGTGGCCAGCCTCAGCTACTTAGTGAGGCCTCCGCAACTTAGTGAGACACTGTTTCAACATAAAGAATTAAAAAAAAATAGGGCCGGGGGTGTAGCTCAGAGGTAGAATGTCCCTGGGTTCAATCACCAGTACCGCCAAAAAAGAAAGAATTACATAAGGATGCATATTAAATTTGATTAATATTATTGCAAGTCAGAGAAGAATGGAGTTATATTTTTGCTAATACAATACTAAAATAAAAGTAAAAATGATACTTACGTGTAAACATGGTGAGAAACCAAGGGATGGCATAGAGCTAGGAGTAGAAAATACAGGAGTACAGGGCATGGATAAAGAAGAAATAAAAGACATAATTAGAATGGCCACCAATAAACTGAATGGTAAAAACAGTTCTATATTTTGGTCTATTCTATTGATTAAAATAAAAAAGAAGCCGGGCGTGGTGGCGCACGCTTGTAATCCCAGTACTTTGGGAGGCGGAGACCGGAGGATCCGAGTTCGCAGCCAACCTCAGCGCACATGCGCGGGGGCGCACGCGCGCATGATTTATCTCTCTGTCTCTCCTCTCTCTCTCTCTCTCTCTCTCCCTGTCTCTCTCTCTCTCTCTCTACCTAGTGCGGTCCGGTTTCAAAAATAAAGCATAAAAAAATAGGGCCAGGGGCGTAGCGCGGAGTTAGAACGCCCCTGCGTTCAATCCCCGGTACCGAAAAAATAAAATAAAATAAAATAAAAAAGAATGTAGGCAACTATATTATTGTCACAAACACTTTATTATACAATGGCATCTACGTATATTATAAATGTAGATGGACTTTTGCCAGGAATTTTTCACAGAATATCTTCATTTTATCAAAGGATATACTCAAGACCATGGCTAATTCAAATAAATACTAGTATAAATTTTAAGGTTGTGCTTTTCAATTATACAAAAACACTACTGAGATTTTACAGGCCCTTGTGATACTTAATCGTATGAATCAGAGAATACTCATTTGATTAAACACTATTTTTGAGTGTGTCTCCAATGGTGATTTCTGATGAGGCTGGCATTTGAATCAGTGGACCAAGTAAAGTAAATCATCTTCCCAGTTTGGGCAGGTATCATTCAATCCACCGAGGGCCTAAACAGAACAAAGGTGGAAAAAGGAATTCACCCTTTCATTTCTGCTTCATTCCTTGAGCTGGAATATTTTATCATCTTCCCCTGACCTTGGACTGGGATTGTCACTATCAAGCTTCAAAAATCAGAAATAATTTACAGAAAAATCTGAAAAAACACTAATTTTATTTTGTGAGTTAATACAGACTACTAGTAAACAAAGATTTATTCTACCTTTAATATTCTTTCAATAATTATCAATTCTAAATTCATGAGTAGAGTTGTACATTGTTTTTACATTAGATACAATGGAGTACCTATACTATCAAAATGCCAGTCAATAACTATATGATTACATAGTTTATTAAAATATAAGTACTGTAGTAAGATAATACCCATTGATCTCTACAACATCATCATTTAAATAGGTTGACTTTCTAGAGATATTACAAATGGGAAAAGGGAAAACATAAAGGTATTTGACTTCACAGTAATAAGTATGGATGGTAGAAAACAAAGTATAAGAAAATATGAATTCTTCATCCTAATTTAAATTTTAAACATTAGATGGCATTAGTTTCATCACTATCATTCAATCTTTGTTTTAAGAACATTACATCAATTACCTGCTATCCTTTTGATGAAAGCCAATTATTTCAGCAACTAGTTGACAGTACTTTCACCCAACACTATTCTCTGTAATTATTAACTTTATCAAGATCTATAGAGGGAGCCTGCTTCTAACCAAGATGGAATAAAAGGAACCAGATCTACCCTCCCACCTGAAATGTATCAGTCAGAATATATGAAACAACAATTTGCAGATCTTGGATATTAAATAACACAAAGAGTAATGCCTGACACAGGAAACAAATGGAATGAAACCTACAATTTCCTAGGCTGCCCAACTTACTGGACAAAGAGGTTCAAGGCCACTGATGGAAGAGCCTACATAGAGCGTGGTGGTTATACTGAGCTGAGTAGGCAGAGCTGGAAATCTGGGGAAGTCAAGGTGGTTAGAATCTTTATGGATAGGAGTGAGCTGAGTAGAGAGAAAATTCCATAAACCTACAGAGGGTTCCTCTCAAATCACTACTAAATACTGAAGAGGACATCTATTGAGGGAACTACACAAAGTGGGGAGGGGACCACTTGAGATGATCAGAGGTAAAAAACTGTCAGGATCATACAATGCAAGGGTAGTTCATTTTTAAACAGGCCAGAATGAAAAAAAATCAACACCCTCCCCCAAAAACACCCTCCAATAAACAAGACACTGAATAAGAGTGTGCAGAAAGTACTGCCTTAATAATGGGGCAAAAATTTGCTCCCAAATTATGCTGCTCTGGTCCCATTTAATAAATCTTAAGTCTTGAAAGGATCAAACTGTTTTGGTGTAACTTAACTGCTTCCAAGATACCACACTCATGGTCACCCCCAAACTGCCTCTTCTATTAGCACTCATTATTAGTTACTTAATTCAAAATAATAATTTGAAAGTACTTCTTATCAAACCCCATAGTTGTTATTTCTATATGATTTCTTCAGTGTTTTATTTCTATTCACTAAAACTGAACAAACATTGCTTTGGTACCATTCCTACTTGTATGAACTATTGCAAATGTTTCATAGATGTTCTCTTTACTTTCAATTCTACTTGTTCCAATATTTCCTTCAACCAAATTGATCTTTCTAGAAACACCAACTGTGATCACATCACTATGACTATGCTTTCCCACTGAATACCAAAGTAAGTGTATCAACTTACTTATTCTAATATTTTGACCACTAGTGAAAGGAGCCAGTGTTTAGAGTCAGAAATAAGCATTTGAGTTTCAACTCTGATGAATCAGTTACCCAAAGACACTTTTTTCTCTCCATTTGTTTCCAAGACACCATACTCATTTGGTTTTCCTTTTTCCTTTCTGACTGCTCCTTATCTATCTCCTTTGTTGGTTCCTCTTCATCCTTCTGATTTTTAAATATTAGAATATTCCAGGTTTAGCTCCTGGACCTTTTATCTTTTCAACTTTTGTCCAAATAGTGATTGTATAGTTCGAAGACTCCCATACTTACAGCTCAATTTCAAGACCCTTCCTATGAATTCTAGACTTCAATGTTCAAATGCCTACTTGATATCTCTACTTGTATGCCTAACAGACTTATACACATAATATGTTTTAAAATGAGCTCCTGAAACATCCTCCAAGGGCTAACTTTTAATCTTAGCTAAGTGCAAGTCTAAACTTCCACTTGCTCAGGTAAAGAAAATCTGGATTGTTCTGTTTTTGTTTGTTTGATTTTTGTGTGCGGTGCTGGGGATTGAACCCAGGGGCATTCTACCTCTGAACTACACCCCCAGCCCTTTTTATTTTTTATTTGGAAACAGGGTCTTGTTAAGTTGCTGAGGGCCCTGCTAAATTGCTGAGGCTGGCCAAGAACCTGTGATCCTCCTGTCTCAGCCTCCCAAGTACTGGGAATACAGGCATGTGCCACCATGCCTAGCTAGAATTACTGATTCTCTTCTCATACTCTTTTTTTTTTTTTTTTTTTTTTTT
>PVJS01016641.1:10587-37321 GCA_004027185.1 Glis glis | reverse complement strand
TGTGTGTGTGTGTACTGGAGATTGAATCCAGGGTCTCACATTTGCTAGGCAAGTGCTCTACTCCTGATCTACGTCCCGAGCCTGACAGGTACTTTTTAAAGTTACCAATATAGACCTCCACCCACACTTTCCATTGTGTATTCTAAGAATATTTGAAGTCCTACCTAAGAAGATGTGCAGGTAGAAAAAGTTGAGCTCAATCTCTTAAATTGCTTTTCTTTTCATTCTTAAAGTGATATTTTGCAAATCTGTGTACTTCTGAGTTGTTTTTTTATCCCCATAAGCTTGAAAAGTGTCAGCAGTGTATGTCCTAGAAAGCACTGACCCTAAGATTCAGGAGACCTGAGTTCCTAGTTCAGAGTTGTGAGGTGAGATCCTGAACTGATCTCTTCTAATTCTGCTTCTTCCCATGCAAATGGAGAAAATATTTATACTGCCTCTACTTAGTGCAAGTAAGACAGATAAAAATTACAGGTTTTCTGTATGGTTTGCAATTCAGTGTTTTAGGTCTCAGAAAATAAGTATTTCTCATGCTCAAATCAATTAAACAGAACTAACATTAACATTATATTAAAATTAGCCAGGTGTGGTGGTTCTCGCCTGTAATCCCAGTATTTAGGAGGCTGAGACAGGAAGATCACAGGTTTGAGGCCACTCTCAGCAATTTAGCAAGATCCTGTTTCAAAATAAAAAATTTTAAAAAAGGCTGGGAGTGTAGCTCAGAAGTAGAATGCCCCTCGGTTCAATCCCCAGTAGCCTCCCCAAAAAAACAAGAAAATTTAAATCACTTTTTATATTTTACATCAAGGGATCAAAAATAAAGTAATCCTTTGCAACCGTTTGCAAATTCCCCTCCCTCTCTTGCTCACTCTTTTAATGGAATCCTCAGGTCCTGAAGTGGGCGCATCGCCCCAGAGTGGAAGGAAAAGTGGAGCCGAGGGAGCCTTGCTGCCGCAGACGCCCCCCTCCCCCCGGAGCCTGATCCCGCACGGACACAGGAAGTGCCACAGCTTGGGCTATAAGTCAGCATTTTTATTTTATTTTTCAATTTTTTAAGTTGTTTATAGTTGGATTTATTTTCTATTTACTTTATTAATTGAACAGGAATATGACTGTCCTTTCATAGTTTTTGGTTTGGGTCTTTTTATAACACCAGTCTGCTTAAAAGCATTTATTTCTTCCATTACCTGAATTTAGAAGTGGACTGTTCTCAACAGTGCCTTCATATTTGAGGGAAATAAATGAACACTACAAAGAGTCATCATAATTAAAATTGGAGCTGGGTGTGCTGGCTCACACTTGTAATCCCAGTACTTGGGAGGCTGAGACAGGAGGATCCAGGTTCACAGCCAGTCTCAGCTACTTAGTGAAGCCCTCCACAACTTAGTGAGGCCCTGTTTCAAAATAAAGAATAAAAAATAGGGCTGCGGATGTAGCTCGGAGGTAAAATGCCCCTGAGTTCAATCCCTAGTACCGCAAAAAAAATAATAATTATTAAAATTGGGATAGCAATATAGTCTTCCTTTTTGATCAAAATCTTTATATCAGGACAGTCAAACCAAAACAAGTAATACATTAAAGTCTGAAAAGTTACTCTACTCCTAAATATACAGTAAGGGAAACTGGTTTTTTTGTTGCTGCTGTTCAAACCAAACAAGGACAGTCAAACCAAAACAAGTAATACATTAAAGTCTGAAAAGTTACTCTACTCCTAAATATACAGTAAGGGAAACTGATTTTTTTGTTGCTGCTGTTCACCTTCATTAGTTTTACAATATTGTTTTCTCAAAAAGGGTCCCATGCCTACCTTTGCCATGCTTTTATGAAAATTTAATGAGTCGTCTCTAAAAGTGAATGAAAACAATTTGTAATGTACCTGAGGCTCAAGATGAAATGAATTTTAAGTATGCTCTAGTTATATGGGTAGATATGGCCAGGCCTCATAAAAAGAATTTCCCTAACACTGTTAGTTTGAGGCTTTTGTGGTAAAATCTGTGTGCTCGTTACTATGAGAGTTCAGAAGTGAAGTTGAGGATGGGTAATTCTTTCATATCCTGAATCTTTATATGAGTATCTTTTATGTTGAATTATTAACCTAGTAAAAGTTGTGAAAATATTTCTCTTTGTTTCCAGTTTCATTCATAAAATGAACACAGCAGAATTTAAGAGTGCAACGTTCCCAAATGCAGGGCCAAGACATCTGTTAGATGACAGCGTCATGGAGCCCCATGCCCCATCTCGAGGCCAAGCTGAAAGTTCTACTCTTTCTAGTGGAATATCAATAGGTGAGAAGTGCTTCCCAGAGAGGATTCCAACTTGTGTAAAAGGAGAATTTAAACAAAACTCAGCTGGAAAAAATCCTTTAACACTGCCACAAATAGAGAAAAATTGATAAGAAAGTAGCAATCAAATATAGGATGAAAGTAATAATTTATGATGGTTTTTAAAGTGCTAATTATTTTGACTCTAAAAGAGGAAACCTTTGAAGACTTGGTGGAAAGAACTTTAAACGGGTTGGATTGGTTAACTGCATGCAGTCTAGATGTGGGAATGGAGAAAAGGGTAGAGGCAAGTATGATTCCAAGTTACTTGAAAGATGCAAAACTAATTAGATGGAAGTCCTATTACCAAGATAGAGAGGGCTGGAAGAGCAATCATTTGTGGGCAGTGAGGTGTTTGTGAAGGTGGCAGAGTTTGGAGAGTCAAGAATTCTGTTTTGATCATGTTTAGTCCCTGTAGAGCGTCATGTTGTTGAATTATGTATCTAGAGCTCAGTGTGGTTAATGTCAGGTCTGGAGAGAGAAGTGAGAGTTAGCATATTTATAGTATTTCAAGCCATGAAACTGGTTGAAGTCACCCAGGGAGAGAGAAGAGAGGAACATTCTCACATTTAGAGGTTTACTTAAATTATGTTTTAAAAGAAAGATGGACTATCAAAGGAAATTATGAAGGGGAGACCAGTGAAGATGGGGGAAAACAGAATAGGATCACAAAAGCCCAGTCTCGTGGAGGAGGGAAGTGCTAAGTGTATCACCATCAGATGCAAAACTGAGAACTAAGATGATGTGGTAATCAGTTTCCCAGCACTATAACAAGTACCTAAGAAACTTATAAAGAAAAAAGGATTATTCTGGTTCACAGTTTTGGAGGTTTCAGTCCTTGATCAACAGGCCCCATTGCTTTGGTACACATAATGGCAGAAGCATATGGCAAAGCAAAACCATTCCCCTCATGGCTGGAAAGTGAAAGAAAGAAAGAGAAAAGGGTCCCACAGTCCCCCCTAGGGCGTGTCCCCCAGTGACCTGAAGACTGCCCTCTAGGTCTCGCCTCCTACAGGCTCCCAGTAATGCCAAACTGGGCACCAGGACTTTAACACATGGGCCTTAGGGGACATTTCAGAGCCCATATAGCAGACAAAAATGGAAAATTAACCAGGGGATCTAGCAAGATAAAGTCATTGGTAACCTTGACAAGAATTGCTTCTTAGAATGGTGGAGGCAAAACCCTGATTGGAGTAGATCTGGAAATGAGAGGTAAAGAAACCGAGGTAGCTACTCTGAAGGAGAGCAGGAAGTCAGACATATTGAAAAGGGTGTGAGATTAAGAGGGGTTCGTCTTTGTTTCCTAAACATTTTTTATTTTCTGAATCCTCTGAAATAGGATTCTCTCTTTTCATAATTAGAAAATATATCCTTACTATGCTATTTTTTTTTAAATGAAAGAGGAACATATCTTCCTCTGATTAAGTACCAGGCTACTCAAGGGCTAAGTCTATTATTGTTACTATGATCCTCTCAAAATTGATGAAAAGCCAGTAGAAAGAGATGCAAAAGAAGATTCATTTTCTATACTTGTATTGGTGCATTGTAACTATATGTCATATTGAGGTGTATAGAGTGATAGGAATATTTCTTGAACATGAAGATTTCGTTAGTCCTTGAAGTCCGAAACCCTGAAAACAAAATTGCTTCATAGCTCTCCAACATTATACAATAGTTCTTTATCTGATAGCCCTCTTTTTATAAATGCCACTAATTAAATTACAAAATTTTTAAGAGACAAGTTTGTCACCTAAAATACTTCTTTATTAATGTCCTAAGTTGCCTATGTGCAAATATCAACCTCGGTCTAAAAAAATAATAAACGGGATAATTTTGCAAAAAAGAAAAGAACAACTTTTTTCCAGTTAGAAACTTGTTACACTTATGGAATGTAGCATGCCACTTGAAGCAAAAACAATTTTTAAAATTATAGCTCTCTGCCGGGCGTGGTGGCGCACGCTTGTAATCCCAGTACTTTGGGAGGCGGAGACCGGAGGATCCGGGTTCGCGGCCAGCCTCAGCGCGCGCGCGCGCTCTCTCTCTCTCTCTCTCTCTCTCTCTCTCTCTCTCTCCCTCTCTCCCTCTCCCTCTCCCTCTCTCTCCCTCTTTCTCTCCCTGTCTCTCTCTCTCTCTCTCTCTACCTAGTGAGGCCCTCCGCAACTTCATGAGACCTGGTTTCAAAATAAAGTATAAAAAAATAGGGCCGGGGGTGTAGTGCGGAGGTAGAACGCCCCTGCGTTCAATCCCCGGTACCACAAAAAAATAAAAATTTAAAAAAATTTAAAAAATAACATTATAGCTCTCAGGTACATAACATTTTAGTTTTTCCCCATCATAAGTAGTATAATGATACTTACTCTCTTAGTTTATTTGTAACTTTTGCTTTCCATAGATTTTATTTGGTTGCCACAGGAATTAATTATTTATTTCATTCAGTTACACAAAGTACCCCAGTTTGGAAACCATTCTCTTCTAAAGCATATTTTTGCCTTTGGGTTTCTTTTTTTAGTTATTCTAAGACTAAGTAGAGAAATAGTAAAACATTGTTGCATCCCTGTATGTAAATTAAGAACATTACACATAAGCATTTTCCTTCCAGAATTTTTGTTTTAAAGCTTTAACATTATGGAAAGGGAACGAGTTTATTACCATAAGATAACAGGTATTAATAGGCATACAAAAGAGATTTTTCCTTAGCTGTGAATTTTACATGCAATATTAATCTATACCCTGAAGGATATGCCAAAGTACTGAAGAAAAATTAACCAGTACTTGGGACGATGGTCTCAAACATTCTCTAACATGATATATGTCTCCTAGATAACCTAGAGTCGTCTTTTCTTAGCTAAGGGAGGCCAAATCCACTCTGAGCTTCTTGCTTGTGAAAAAGTTTACATTTCTTCAAATAAGCCATACTAATTGTGTTTAAATTTTCACTCTTTACTACGTAATGCTAAAAATCAAAAGATAATCTACAAGACCCCACTGTCATTACCACCAGATTACCTCTGGTTCCTCGTTTGAACTACACTATACAGAAATTTGTCCAGTGACTATTATATCAGTTCAGCTAAAGATGGTAACTAACACCATTCCACATACACAGGAGAGGCATTACTCAATCACATGGGATCGATCCCTTCCAGCGTTGGCACTTGAGTCTCTCATGGAACCCTCATTGGAAAAGTCTTAAGGACAATTCAACTTGACATATTAATCATTTTAATTTTATTGGGAGCCAAAATGATCTTCAAAATAACTTATAAATCAGTCTGTGCTATTTTGAATTCTTCAAATTCATTTTCCTCGGGGTTTTTTCCAACTAATTTTTAAAGTTTCTATTTGAAGACCGTTTTGACTGATATTCTGGCTAAAGAGAAAATTGTTACGTTGTAATGTGCCAAGTTTTCTCTTTTAATTTAGGGATTATATTCTCTTCAACCTTGTTTCTAAAAACAAAGAAATTTCATTAAGATTTTCATTCTTAAGGTCCTAAGTTGCCTATTGCAAATGGGTTTCAACACAAAAGGAAGTAAGCATGCTATGACTCTCTTTGGATTTCAGTTATGACAGACTTAATAAGAAAAAGTCTATGCTCTATACATTCTCTAATGATAGAGAAATTGTTCCTTAATGAATTTGAGCTGTAAGTCATGCAAAAATGTCTTGTGCTATTTAGTGGTTTTAGATAGTCTTGTTAAATATATTCCAATATATTGCGAAATAAACCTAGCAGCAATAATATTAGAATAAAGAATGTGATTGTCATTTAGGAGCACAAAGAATTTATTTTTAAAGTATAAAATTCAAAGCCAAGCATGGTGGCGCACACTTGTAATCCCAGTACTTGGGAAATATATATATATAATGCAAACTGGAAAAATAATCCTGATGGTTAAGTAATTAGAGTAACTTTTGATTTTAGGTAGCAGTGATGGTTCTGAACTAAGTGAAGAGACCTCATGGCCTGCTTTTGAAAGGTAAAAGAAACTGTCCATTTGAACTGCTTTGAATATATTTTGTCTGTCTTAAAGACTATGATAATATGAATTTGAAGAGGTATTTATTATGTATCTCTAAGGGACTGTTTCCTGCTAGTGAAAAGTTTCCTGCTAGTGAAAAAAAATTAGAAGTTAGTATTTAAGTCTGAAATTATAAGTAATGAGAGTGATTGGCTACTGATAGTCATATATGTTTATTTGGTGTCTTTACACATGCATTTGAATCTTAAGTACATTTAAAATAAAGATTTTAACAGTAACCAACCATAGTTAACTTACCTGCTTATATATTCAAAAATAAAATTATTTCCTAAAGTTTGGGTAATTTAAGTAACATTAAGGCATTTAATAGTATGGTCAACTTCATTTTCTGCTGCTTTGTCAAGGGCAAAATGATTTAGTAAATTTTAAATTATACTGTAAGTAATGCAGCTTGAATTTTAATTTGAATGGTCATGGATTCAAAATTTACAGAGTACAGGAAGTATTTTATACTGTAATTTGTGCTCCCTTCTCCTTTCCATGCAGCTTTAAGCTATAAAAACTCATCTGTGTGGACACATATGCTACATTGATCTTCAATTACAAGATATCTTTGAGAATGTAGCCAAACAATTCAAATAGTTTATTTACTAAATGTCCATTAGGATTCTTGTAACATCTCTGACTACTTTAGTGCTATCATTCTGAGACTCATAAGACATTTGACTCTTGATCAAAAAAAAATTGCTTCATTTTATATATAAACTAAGCAGCTAAATTTCTAAGCTGCATGTAGATTGAATTTAAATCCCTATCAGTCACTTTTAATGGAAAATAATTCCAAATTAAATTATATTTGAATTAGTTAATTTCAAGCTATAATGATTTCTCACCATCACATGATTAAGATTTTACTTAATTTTCTTATAAGCCTTATATTGCAAAACACTTTGACTTTTTGATCCTTTCTACTCTAATTATCAGTGTTCCCAAGTTTTGTTCTCTTTGTTTGGGGGATTCTTAACAATTTGTTTTTACATATCATTTCTCTTCCAAGCTTTACATTCATTTTCTAAATTTGGATTTGTCTGAAATGGGAGAAACACAAGAGTTGCGTTTAGGCATGCTCTCTAAATTTGTACAGATTATCTTTACCTCTAGAAAGAGCATAATACCATCAGATCTTGATTTGAGACTGTATTGTAATTTTTAGATAAAAAGTATTGATTTAGATAAAAAGTATGTTTCTTAGATTGCTGAAGTTATAAGTGACCCTTAGTGGTATTGTGTTAATCTGTTCTCGTCCCAGCAGGTTGCCTGTGAAGACAGTATTTAATGGTGTTACCATCACATCGCAAAACAACATTTTTCTTTCATGACAGATGTTTTGCTTTGCAAATATTTGCAGCTAAAAAAAAAAATCTGTGATTGTGACAATTTTAAATCAGTGGCTCGTGGAACATTTTGAGGATAGTTAAATGAATACTGCCTAGCAAGATTGAGACATGAAATAATAAGTGAATATAGAACTAGGACTTAAAAAACTATCTGTGGATAGTGAACTTGAGAATAGTACTCTGAATTTTAACCCGCCATTTTATGTTCTTATTTTCTAGAGAGACATCAAATATGTTGTTGCCTAAGTTACTAAGATAATGCTTTTGTTTTAAATACCCTTGGTCAACAGTGCGACTTTCGGCTTTTCCCAGGCAGAGAGGTTGTCAGTGTGTCTGTGTGTTTCTGTTTATTTCCTTTGTCAAGCATGATGTGCCATTTGGAGTAAATATTAACTCATACCATTTTTATCATTTATTGACTTTTCAGTTGATATAGAAATAAAATAGTGTCTCTATTTGTTACTCCGTTTGTCTCCTTCATTTGTTTTCTTTGATTTACTATGAAAGATAAAAAGGTTTTCCTCTTAGTTTTAAGTTTATAAGCCACATTGCTTTTAGGTGTCTTCATAGAGACATTGTGGATACGAATTATTTATTTAAATCCAGGCATCATATTTAAACTGGAATCCAAGAAGTAGAATAGAAACAGGGATTTTTTAAACATTTTTATATTATTGACTATAAATAGCTCTTTAATTCTTTTGGAAGATTTGTGAAAGCAAATGTGTATATAAATGCATAGTATGTACTTAACACCTATAAGTATTTCTAGAGTCAATAGAAAAATTTTTTTATTGAACAATTTTCTTAAAAATTACACTGCATGCCTTAAAAAAAAGAACAATCACATACTGTCCTTCTGTGAGATTTAGAAAGCTATATTACAAGAAGAGACTATTAATACTGTTCTAGGTATTGATGATTGTGTGAATAAAAGTATATGTAATATATACAATTTATAATGGAATCCAACAGGAACAGATTATACCATTCTCTCGGCTCGATGACAAGAGTGGCACGAAATGGCTATCGAAGCCACATGAAGGCCAGCAGGTACAATTCCCCTGTATCCAGGGGTCATAGAACTCTCCTCCGGTGTTGGTGATTGGCTTCCATGGGTGTGGTCTGACATTATTTCTGCTCTTTCTCAACTAATTGGATTTAAAAACTAAACAAATTGCCCACGAAAACTCTCTTTCCAAGATTGAATGAAGAGACAAATTTGAAGTATTCTTTCTGATCCACAGAGCTAATTGCTTAAAACTTGCTTCATTATGTCACATTTTTAAAATGCTTCCTATTTAATAGCCTTTTAGCTGCACAGGTCTTTCTAATGGTGCTAGTTATTGTATGATCAATATAAAAATCTGCTTGTGATTCTTAAGCTGCAATCAAAATATTTACTTTGCTAATAAGTTTACATTTTTTTAATTTGTCTTTAAGAATTTTTTTCCAGATAAACCACAGAGCCTGAATTTAGAGAATTCTATTTCATTAAATAATATTTGTATATTCCAACTCATTGATTCAGCTCTTCATCTAATTAAACTGGATCTCTTTCTGCACCTATTAGCTATGGAAGCAACTAAGAATGGTACATTGTTTGGGAACATGGGAGTTAGTGGTAATGGGGAGTCAGCCAATTCAGAATACAATAAAATAGCAAACTTTAGATTGGATGGTGTCTATTTCCTTGCATATACCTCCGTGAATATAAGTAGCTCTAGCCTGAAATTTCTACTGGTTTCTAGGTTTTAAGTCACTTTGAAGACACCTAAATAATCATAAAGGATTACATTGGAAAACTTCTGTTTTGTTGCTCTTGTAGTAATTCTGCATCTAAGATCAAATCACCAGAGGATGACATTTTTATCATTGTGTATGTTTTAATTGGTTCATGTAGAAATCATTCTTATTTAAAATGATCTTAAATCAGTTGGAGAAAGATATTAAAATGTTTGATTACTTTGTGATCGTTTTTTATAAAGATACATGTAAAGGACATCTTCAGTTTGGGGTTCTTTCTTTCTTGGAGAGCTGTTGGGCCATAATCAAACAGCTATGCATTGGCAGCATTTCAGTGTCGTTAAATGCCAGGCATGCCAGCTACGCAGGAGGTGGAGGCAGGAAGATTGCAAGTTTGAGGCCAGCCTTGGCAACTTAGCAAGACCCTGTCTCATAATAAAATATAAAAAGGACATAGCTCAATAGTACAGCATCACTGGGTTCAATCCTTAGGACCACAAGTAAATAAATAAATGTCATTAAAATCTGTTGCAAAACGCCACTTTTTAACGATATGTTATTGCCTTTATTGCTTCTTTCACCTCTTTTAGAATTAAATTCAGCATGTGTTTTCTCTTCTTTTTTTTTTTTCCTTTTGAGCTTCTGTTATTTTCAGTTTCATATACTTAAAAACTCTTAACAAATGAAATCCTCCTCTCTCCTACCAGGACTTAAAGTTTCTAATCAGGGAAAATTAAGTTACAACAGTGATGCAGTATGGCATGTTAAGAAGAAAAAATCCTAAATTCTTAATTTAGTCTTTACTTAAAGTGAATTTCTGCTTCCTTTATAATTCATACTTGTTCAAATATGTAATAGTATGTTTTAACCATTTGCTGACTTTAATAACGCTCTAATTAATTTTTATGGCAGCTTATAAATTTCAGATCAATAGACCTTTAAATTTTTCAGTGTCTTCTTGGCTCTGTATAAATTAGCAGTTATAAAATTAATAATTACGTTTATTTAAGCACCTACATAATGACTATCATGGGCAAACACTCTTACTTGTCCTTTTTCTTTTTTTCATCTTGTTAAGTTCTGCAGAGTCAGAAGATTTGGCAGTACACTTATATCCAGGAGCTGTTACTATTCAAGGTGTTCTCAGGAGGAAAACTTTGTTAAAAGAAGGCAAAAAACCTACCGTAAGATTTTGTTATATTTTAAAACACCCCTAAAAATATGCAAATTAGTAAGACCCTAAAAAGTACTCAACAGTTGGAAAAGAACCAGACAGATAGTAGACTTGAAATAATTTAAAATACACATTTTTCTCACCATGTTTCCTAACACCTGCCTTGTAGATTTCAGCCAAGTCATATATTAAGGGTGCTTAAATAAAAGTACTCCTGTGCTTCTCTTTAACTCCCTAATATAATTTCTATATACAACTAGAGAAACCTACAAGTATATCATTAAGAAATAGAGCTGGGCATAGTGGCGCACATGTGTAATCAGTCCTATTACGTGGGAGGCTGACACAGGAGGATCATAGGTTCAAGGCCAGCCTCAGCAACTTAACAAGGCCTTATTTCAAAAACTAAAAGCAATCGCCGGGCGTGGTGGCACATGCTTGTAATCCCAGTACGTGGGAGGCTGAGACAGAAGGATCACAGGTTCGTGGCCAGCCTCAGCTACTTAGGCCCTCAGCAACTTAGTGAGACCCTGTTTCAAAATAAAGAATAAAAAATAGGGCTAGGGGTGTAGCTCGGAGGTAGAATGCCCCTGGGTTCAATCCCCAGTACCACAAAAAAAAAAAAACTAAAAACAAAATAGAGATGAGGATATATCTCGGAGGTAGAAAACCCCTGGGTTTAATCCCCAGCACCAAAAAAACAACAGTAGTGTGGTAGTAATGTTTACAAAAATGGAAATCAGCCAATTTTGTTTCATCAGTTTATTTAAATCTCTGTAATTCAGTTTGTTTTCTTAAAAAATGGAACCCAGATATTAAATATCTTCTAGCCAGGTGTGGTGGAGCACGTATGTAATCCCAGTACTCAGGAGGCTGAGACAGGAGGATCGCAGGTTCGCGGCCAACCTTAACTACTTGTGAGGCCCTCTGCAACTTAGTGAGACCCTGTTTCAAAATAAAGAATAAAAAATCAAGCTGGGTGGAGCTCAGAAGTAGAATGCCCCTCGGTTCAATCCCCAGTATCACAAAAAAATATTTTTATATAAATATATATTTATATTTTACATATTTATATATGTATGTGTATGTATATATATATATATACATACACACACACACACACACACACACACACACACACACACATATATCCTCCAAACAATAACTATGATGGGGAAAAAAGCTTAGTACAATAAAGCTTTTCATATGTAACAAGGAGGTTCATTCTTCCCAATACCAGTGTAGTTGATTACTTTAAAAATTTTTTTCTTTTCTCAAATAGCATTATAGTTTATCTAATTTTAAATATAAATCCTTTGACATATTTCCACACTTAAAAGCTTTTGAAGATATGAGGACATCTTAAAATATAAAAATAGTTTCCATCTGAATCTTATTTTACTACTTATATTACAGTACACCAAAGGCACATATAATCAGCAAGCTATACTAACCTCCAGTGACCCAGAATAGTAGGCCAGTTAGGGCGTTATCCACCTACTGTATGCCTGATGTTCACAACACAACAGTGAATAAGATGAGAGCAAGCGCCTGCCTCGGGAGGTTACAGTCCAGTGAGGAGAAATGGTAGCCTTTAAGTAAGACTGCGGGACAGAGTGCTGGTGTGGATAGGAAGGCGTTTGAGCTGAGCTCTGTGAAGGAAGAGTGAGCCTTGTGGAGACAGGACCTAGAGACACCTGGGCCTGTGCGTTGAGCATTGACAATGGGTGAGGTGGAGTGGAGGTGGGGATTGGAGTTGCTGGGGGATATCTTAAGTGTGGTGTGTAAGGAACGGGAGAAATGAAGGTAACTTCTGGATTGGGAGACTGAAGTAGGTGGATATTGGGAACTTTTTCTTTTTGGTATGGGGGATTGAACCCAGAGGCATTCTACCTCCAAGCTACACCCCCAGTCTGATTGTGTGTGTGTGGTGCTGGGGATTGAACCCAGGGGCATCCTATCTCTGATCTACACCCCCAGCTCTATTTTATTTTTGTTTCGAAACATGGTCTCACTAGGTTGATGAGAGCCTCACTACTTGCTGAGGCTGTCCTCGAACCTGTGATCCTTCCTGTCTCAGCCTCCCAAGTACTGGGATTACAAGTGTGCACCACCACACCCGACTGGGAACATTTTTTAAAATGAGGGGGCAGATAAGCTTTGGCCAATTCACTGTGACATGCTTATTAAACATTTAAGTGGAGCTGTCAGTTTGGCTCTTGAAAAAGTACAGTACCTGAGTTCTGTAGAGGGTGGCGGCCAGAAATAGTAATTTGAATCATTCGCATACTGACAGTATTTGAGGTAAGGTACTGGATGAGATACATTATCCATGAAGAAAAGAAACCCTGGAGAAAGCTCTGTATAAGAAGAATGTAAAGAAGAAAAAAAAGAAGGGAAAGGAAAGCCAAGGAACTGCCATCCCAGAAGCCCAGCAGTTAAAGTTCTCCGAGCCGGGCGCGGTGGCGCACGCTTGTAAGCCCAGTACTTGGGAGGTGAGACCAGAGGATCCGGGTTCGCGGCCAGCCTCAGCTACTTAGTGAGGCCCTCCGCAACTTAGTGAGACCCTAATAAAGAATAAAAAATAGGGCTGGGGGTGTAGCCCAGAGGTAGAATGCCCCTGGGTTCAATCTCCAGTACCGCCAAAGTAAAAATAAAAATAAAAGTTCTTTAAGAAGGAAGGAGTGATCAAGAAATATCAGATGCTGCTAAGAGATTGACTGATAAGGACAAAGGTTTTGGTAAAATGTCAGTGAACAGTGGTGTGGTTTTAATAGCTGTTTTAGCCTGAAAACCAGTTGAAATAGAAAATGGACAAAATAGAAGTAGAGACAGGAGTTAGACACGACCTTGCAGGAAGTTATGCTGTGAAAAGGAGTAGAGAAATTGAATGGTGTGAGGGGATAGAACAGAGGAGGGATTTTAAAGATGGAAGTTGTGGTAAGGCTTATTTGTAGAGTGATGGTACAGAGGAAGGAGTTATTGCTATGGAGAAAGGAGTTATTGCAAAAGCAAATTTTAAACGTGAGAGGATAGTAGGAATCTAGGGCTGAGTTTGTCTTCACATAAAATCGGCGTCAACTAGTCTGTTGTAGCCGAACATGGTGGCCCACGCTTGTAATCCCAGTACTTGGGAGGCTGAGACAGGAGGATTACAGGTTCAAGGACAGCCTCAGCAAGTAGTGAGACTCTTTCAACCTAGTGAGACCCTCTTTCAAAATAAAAAAATAAAATAGGGCTGGGGGTGTAGCTCGGAGGTAGAATGCCCTGGGTTCAATCCCCAGTACCACACACACAAAGAAAAACAACTAGTCTGTTGTAGCAAGAAGAAAGGCTGAATATGCGGGTCTACAAACAGGCAGTTAGAAGGAATTGGTGCTGGGAACAAGGTAGTTCTTGCCAGATTTCACCTATTTTTATCCAGGAATTATGCGGTGAGGGGGCAGTATTAGAATTTTGAGGAGAAGGTGTGAAATAGTTGTCTGCAGAAAGAGGGTGTGTAATGACTGGATTGGTTAAATACTATTTCCTTTTGAGATTGGCAATCATAATTTTATGAGTTGGCATAACTGTGTGCTTTCTCCAGTATTCAGCTATATGATAGAGCACCAAGTAATGAGATGGTTAGATTTGTCTAAGGGTTAGAGTTTCATCGAGAGAGGGGCAGTGGGATTCAAGTGTTGGGAAGGGAATGGATAATAGTGCTAGACCATATGTGAAGAAAGGGGAGGGAAAATATGATACTGGGGCAAGGAGGCAATGGCAATAGTAGATAATATTAAAGAGTGACAGGATTCTTGATATCAAGAATTAAGCCAGGTGTGGTGGTGCACGCCTGTAATCCCAGTACTTAGGAGGCTGAGACAAGAGGATCACAGGTTCAAGGACAGCCTCAGCAAGTAGTGAGACTCACATCAACCTAGGAAGACCCTGTTTCAAAATAAAAAAAATTAAGGCTGTGTGTAGCTTGGAGGTAGAATGGCCCATCCCCAGTACCACAAAAAAATTAATTGAATGAGGTCTAAGGATATGGATCTGTTGTAAAGTCTAGCATGCACAAGGCCCTGTGTTCCATCCCTAGCACCACACACACACACACACACACACACACACACACACACACACACTCTCTCTCTCTCTCTCTCTCTCTCTCTCTCTGAATAAAAGTAATAGTGTATTAGCTGAAAGTGATCGGGATATTTGAGATAAAGATTTCAAAAGTGCCACAACTCAGCTCTGAGGTTAGGACTTTGAAGGTTGAAGAGTGGATCATGGCACTAAGGAAAGAAACTGAACCCAGCGTGGTTCACTACAGGCACACGCCTGTAGTCTCAGTACTTGGGAGGTTGAGACAGGAGTATCACATGTTCAAGGCCAGGCTCAGCAATTTAGCAAGGCTCTCAGCTACTTAGTGAGACTCTGTTTCAAAATAAAAAAAATAGAATAGGGCCGGGGATGTAGCTCAAAGGTAGAACGCCCCTAGGTTCAATCCCTAGTACCCCACACACACATACACACAAAGAAGGTGAAACTAAGAAACCAAGCCTTGCGTGGTGACACATGCCTGTAATTGCAGTACTTAGGAGACTGAGACAGGAGGATCATAGGTTCGAGGCCAGCCTCAGCAATTTAGCAAGACCCTGTTTCAAAGTAAAAAATAAAAGGCTAGGAATATAGCTTGGAGGTGGAATGCTCTGGGTTCAATTCCAAGTGTCAAAAAAAGAAACTGGAGCCGGGCGTGGTGGCGCACATTTGTAATCCCAGTACTTGGGAGGCTGAGACCGGAGGATCCAGGTTCGCAGCCAGCCTCAGCTACTTAGTGAGGCCCTCCGCAACTTCGTGAGACCCGGTTTCAAAATAAAGGATAAAAAAATAGGGCCGGGGGTGTAGCTCAGAGGTAGAATGCCCCTGGGTTCAACCCCGGTACCGCAAAAAAAAAAAGAAACTGACAAACCAGTAGCCTTTTAATGATATTCATGTGTTTATCCTCTCCAGGTAGCTTCTTGGACAAAATACTGGGCAGCCTTGTGTGGAACACAGCTTTTTTACTATGCTGCCAAATCTCTGAAGGCTACAGAAAGAAAACATGTAAGTATTCCCCTTTTTAGTCTCTTCATGATTGTAAAGAAAATAGTCTTAATAAGTTGCAAGAGTGTTTGTTTTTCCCATGTTATAATCCAAAAGTCCTTACACTCACTTTTGCTGTGAATACTGTAATGGAATTATTTTGATTTAATAGCACTATTTCCAAGGAAGGTCTTGGAATAACTTCCATAGCTTGACGTTTTTTGTTTTTTGTTTTTTGTGGGGTTTTTTTTGAGTACCATCTTTCCATTGCAAATATCAAAACTGTACCTTACAAACACCTGCCTTGGCATCGAAACTATCTCAGCCCTGAGTTTCTGGTCAGCACATGGTTCAAACTATTGCTTGCGGTCTCAGTTCGTAATATGCAAAATGTGAGAATCTGGGACCAGCCTCTGCGGTTCCTTCCACCTCGGCCTCTGATGCAGGACTTTTCCCAGCAGTGAAGAGAGGACCAAGCACAACCATCACTCCGGGTTGCTCTCTGGCACTTGTATCACCTACAGGAGCCTAACCCCTGGTACCGCAAAAAAAAGGGGTAAAAAATAAATAAATAAAATAAAATGGGGCTTTGTTTTATTTTTCCTTGACTTTAATTAGAGTCCAAATTAGAGAAGTTACAACTAAATTTACATAAATGCATATTGTTTTCTTTCTGGCGTTGCCAGTGTGCATACTGACAGATACTAATGCATTGTTATAGTTTAGGTTTCTGACAATGTATATGAAATAATTTAGAAATTACAGTATGGTAGAGTAGATTGTCAGAAAATAAAATTGAGTACTAAGCTGAGCTTAGTGGTGCACACCCGTAATCCCAGTACTTGGGAGTCTCAGACAGGAGTATCGCAGGTTCGAAACCAGCCTCAGCAACTTAGACAGATGGCAATCTAACAAGACCGTGTTTCAAAATAAAAAATAAAATAGGGCTAGGGATGTAGCTCAGAGGTAGAACGCCCCTGGGTTCAACCTACAGCACCACAAAAAAAAATTTTTTTTTTAGTACCAAGGAAATTGACTATATTCCTCATATTTTCTAATTGAAACTGTTCAGAACAGGATAGAAGGTTTGTGTCTGTATTCAGTATTAAGTTTGTGATTAGAAGTGATATGGCACAGAACTAAAAACAATGAAGGAAAAAACATTTTTGTTTCCAAAGTTAAAATACAAACAAGTTGAAAGAAAACATCTGTTATAGATAAGCAACAGATAAAGGATTAAACTTATTTATAGACACAGCATTACCTATATTATGTTCTTGATAAAATATTAAACCTGAAGCTTCTTTTTTTTTGGTGGTATAGGGGATTGAACCCAAGGGCATTCTACCTCCGAGCTACACCCCTAGCCCTATTTTTTATTCTTTATTTTGAAACAGGGTCTCACTAAGTTGCAGAGGGCCTCACTAAGTAGCTGAGGCTGGCCACGAACCCAGATCCTCCAGTCTCCGCCTCCCAAGTACTGGGATTACAAGCGTGCGCCACCATGCCCAGCTTAACCTGAAACTTCTGAGGAAACAAATTCCTATTGTGGGACATTGTTCAAGAGAACTGGTCTGGGTTCTTAAAAAATTTTTTTGTTGTTTTGCTTCTGTATCTTCTATTCCATTGGTCTCTGTGTCTATTTTTGTGCTAATATCATGCTCTTTTTATTACTAAATCTCTGTAGTATAGTTTGAAATCAGGTATTGTGGTGCCTCCAGTGTGGTTCTTATTGCTAACAATTGCTCTTTTGCTTTTTTTTCTTTTTGAGGTCTGATTTTGTTTATTTGTTACACTTAAAAATTATTTCTAAGCTGGGCGTGGTGGCGCACGCTTGTAATCCCAGTACTTGGGAGGCTGAGACTGGAGGATCTGGGTTCGCGGCCAGCCTCAGCTACTTAGTGAGGCCCTCCACAACTTCGTGAGACCCTGTTTCAAAATAAAGAATAAAAAATAGGGCTAGGGGTGTAGCTCGGAGGTAGAATGCCCCTAGGTTCAATCCCCAGTATGGCAAAAAAAAAAAAAAATTATTTCTAGCTGGGTGTGGTGGCGCATGCTTTGTAATCCTAGTACTTGGGAGGCTGAGATCAGAGGATCTGGGTTTACGGCCAGCCTCAGCTACTTAGTGAGGCCCTCCTCAACTTAGCGAGACCCTGTTTCAAAATAAAGAACAAAAAAATAGGGCTGGGGATATAGCTTGGAGGTAGAATGCCCCTGGGTTCAATCCCCAGTACTGCAAAAAAAAAAAAAATTTATTTCTGACAGAACTGAGACTTAGTAGTAGAAGCTCTTGGGGAGGATGGCCTACGTCTCTTGGTGATCTGTTCAGGCATTTTTCTTTGGCTTCCTTCATTCTCTTGGCCAAAAGTTTAGCATATTCTTCACCCTCTTCCTTATTTTTCTTAGTACGCTGTTTCTTCAGAGCAATCTGCCAGTATTTGTGTTGCAGGACACATGGAGTAACAGCAAGACACTGAATCTTGGGTGCCTTGGGCCTGGGTTTCTTCCTTTCCTTGCTTAAGGGTTTTCTGACAGCATATTGGCAGACATCATCTTCTTTGGAGAGGTTGAAAAGTCTGCAGATTCTGCTAGCTCTTGGGCCCCAGGCAACAAGGCACAGTAGTGTCTGTCGGTCCAGGAATATCCTTCTCTCCTAGAATGCTCAGATTGGCCCCCGCAATGCAGCCCCGAGCAGATTTGTGCTCTCTCTCTCTCTCTCCAGTTCTGTTTGATCTATAACAGGAAGGCCCCTCACTCAGTGTAGGCAAACGGCCGTGGGTCAAGACACCCTCGACACCCTGCCTCATGGGGAAACCTTGTTTGTCATTCCCACCGCTGATTTGGACCACATGACAGTTCCATTCTTCACTCAGAGTGTCAGCGGCGATTTCTGTGGCCATACGCCTCTGGTAAAAAGTACAAAGTTTGCATCCATCATCCATTGAGTTTCTGGCAGCCAGTGGCTGGGAAGGAGATACTTGCTTCATCTTGGTGCAGCTCATCGCCTACAGCACTAACGATTGCTTTGACGATTCTGGGTCTTTTGTTTTTCCATTGGTATTTTAATAGGGATTGCATTGAATCTGTATATGTCTTTTGGTTAATACAGCCATTTTGATAATATTTATTCTGCCTATTCAAGAACATAGAACTTTCTATCTTCTAAGGTTTTCTTCAATTTCTTTCTTTAGTGTTCTGTAATTTTCATTGTAGATGTATTTTGCTAAACCTCCCTGGTTAGATTTATTTCTAAGTTTTGTTTGTTTGTTTGTTTGTTTGTTTGTTTTTGTTTGTTTGTGGCTAGCATGGATGAAATTGTTTTCCAGATTTCTTTTTCAGTGGATTCATCGTTGAAGTATAGAAAAGCTAATGATTTTTGTATCCAGATACTTTGCTGAATTTGTTTATCAGCCCTAGGAACGTTTTAGATCTTCTAAGTATATGATCATGTCATCTGCAAACAGAGATTTTCATTTTTTATTTTATTTATTTATTTATTTATTCTTTTAGCAGTACTGGGGATTGAACCCAGGGGCATTCTACCTCTGAGCTACACCCCAGCCCTATTTTTTATTCTTTATTTTGAAACAGGGTTTCACTAAGTCGTGGAGGGCCTCACTAAGTAGCTGAGGCTGGCCGGGAACCTACGACCCTCCGGTCTCAGGCTCCCAAGTACTGGGATTACAAGCGTGTGCCACCACGCCTGGCTCAGTATAAGTTTTAAAATAGTTTCTAATGATCCTCTGGGTTTTCACACTGTGATAATATCTCCTCTTTCATCTCTTATTTTAGTAATTTGGGTCATTTCTGTTTTTCTTTTGGTTAGGTTGGCTAAGGGTTTATCATTCTTTATCTCTCAAAAAACAGCTTTTTGTTTTATTTTTTCTTATTTTCTATTTCGATTTCTACTCTGATTGTAATTATTTCTTGCCTTCTACTAGCTGCGGTGATAGTTTGTTCCTGTATTTCCAGGGCCTTGAGAATGCTTCATGAGATTATTTGGAATCTTTCTGGTTTTCTTATTTATAGCACACAGTGCTATAAATTTTCCTCTTAAGACTGCCTTCAAAGTAATCCCAGCCATTTTGATAAGTTGTCTCTCTGATTTTGTTTGAGTCTAGGAATTTTTAATTTCTTCTTTTATTTCTTCTATAATCCAGTCCTCATTCAAAACTGTATCATTCGGTCTCCGTGTATTTATGTAACTCCTCTGGATTTTCCTGTTGTTGATTTCTTTAGAGATTTACTGTTGTATTTGCTTCCTTACACAATACATAGTTTTGTTTTTGAACTGCAGCTGAATGGATCACATGCACATTTTTAAGCATAAACTTTTTTGTCTAAATATTGTTTGGTAGTTGTTGATGCAGATTGCTGTTATTCATTCCTTTTCACAACTGAATGGTCTTCCATTTATGAGTTTATCACAATTTATTCATCATTGTACTGTTAATGAATATTTGGTTTCCATCTCTTTGCTGTCTCTAACAGTGCTGCTGTGGATATTTTTGTGCACAAATTATCTAGGTTATATACCTGAGGAATGCAAGTGTTCCTCTTTATAAGAAAGCAGCATTAAGTTTCACAGTCACCAGTAGCAGAATGAGGTTCATATCATCACCATACTTAATATTTTCAGGCTTTTAAATCTCAGCTAGTCTAGTATGTATAAAGTGTTACTTCATGTTTTTTTGTTTTGTTTTGTTTTTTGCAGTACCGGGGATTGAACCCAGGGGCATTCTACCTCTGAGCTACACCCCTGGCCCTATTTTTTATCCTTTATTTTGAAACCAGGTCTCACGAAGTTGCGGAGGGCCTCACTAAGTAGCTGAGGCTGGCTGTGAACCCAGATCCTCCGGTCTCAGCCTCCCAAGTACTGGGATTACAAGCGTGCGCCACCACGCCCGGCTTACCTCATGATTTTAATTTGTGTAACCGTGGTTGCTTAATGAACTTGACTTTTTGTTTATTGGTCACTCATGTTTCTTGCTCTGTGAAATGCTTAGATAAATATTTTGCTTATTATTCTAATTGATA
Source organism: Glis glis (assembly GCA_004027185.1). Taxonomy (NCBI): domain Eukaryota; kingdom Metazoa; phylum Chordata; class Mammalia; order Rodentia; family Gliridae; genus Glis; species Glis glis. The sequence goes on along the minus strand of PVJS01016641.1, from coordinate 16,596 downwards.
AAAGTTTTTTTTGCAGTACTGGGGATTGAACCCAGGGGCATTCTACCTCCAAGCCCCTCCCCCAGCCCTATATTTTTATTCTTTATTTTGAAACAGGGTCTCACTAAGTTGCTGAGGGCCTCACTAAGTAGCTGAGGCTAGCCACAAACCTGCCTCCAGTCTCAGCCTCCCAAGTACTGGGATTACAAGCATGTGCCACCACTCCCGGCTGATAAAAGTTCTTTATATATCCCAGATACAAATCTATTAGCAGTTACTTGTTGAAATATCTTCTTCTAGATTGTATGACTTATCTTTTTTTCTTTATGGTATTTTTAGTGGCTTTTTTACACACTGCTAGAGTCAATATGCCAATATTTTCGTTTTTTTTTTTTCACTTATGTTCATGAATGGGATTAACCTAATTTTCAGTTTTTCTTTTATAACAGCCCTTTCTCCGGGTTACAAAAAGAAGTGTAAAATAATTAACTACAAAAGTAACAAGCATGCTAAAAATACCCAGGTTTTTTATGCTTTGTTGTTTTTTGTTTTTGAGAAATACAAGTAAGAATGTTATCACTAAGAATTGTCTGATAGCACTGTACTGGTTCATTAAATCATTAGGTTTAAGAAAACACAGCTATTAAACTGCACATGTTTTTCCTCTAAGCAGTAGCACAGTAACTGGGACAAACAGCAGAGGAATGTATCAAATTCACTAACATATCAGGCTCTTTTGGATGGAGAATAGGGCGGTTAGGGTTTGATGGGAAGTTGAATCCGGAAAAGGTCTGAGTATTAGGAGGCTGTCTAAAGAGAGCATGCTGAGACGCAGTTTAGTAGTGAAAGGTCCCAAGGTGACCTGGGCCAGCAGGCAGTCACAGAGCTCATCTCTCATCAGGAGAAACTGAAAACATACTCCCTCCTGCTTGCTTTTTGCTTAGAATGAGCCATAAAACTCACTCATTACCTTTTCCTTGTCAGTTTGTTTTCACTAATTATCTTTTTATCTCAGTTCAAATCGACATCAAATAAAAATGTGTCTGTGGTGGGATGGATGGTGATGATGGCTGATGACCCAGAGCATCCAGACCTCCTCTTACTGACAGACTCTGAGAAAGGTGAGTTGTTAGAATGACTGGGGTTTAAGGTACTGCTTGTGTGTCTTTTCAGTCAGTTAAAATCTACTTAACTGGAATTCTCAACAGGGGAAGTGATTGTGTAGTTTTATCTGTTGGGAAGTATTTTTGTCACAGTGTAGTTTAATGAACCAATACTTTTTTAGAGCTTATTTTCATTACTACAAGAGAATAAACTTGAAAATTTAAAAGCCCAAATAACCCCTAGGGGGATAATCAGGGAGGAGGGAGGGAACTTGAGTACATACAGCCCACTAGCACTTTAAAGGCCTGGAGAGGGGCCATACAGGCGGTACTCCCTCATCTCTACCCTGGATTGTTCATCGCAGTTCCGAATGTGAGTTTCCCTTTAAATAAGTTTTATTCTGTTACTTTAAATTAATTGGTTATTTGGCTCAAATCCCTTTCTAAATTAATTAAAATATTTTATATATAACATATAGAGACATTTATGAATACAATAATTGGCTATACCGGGCGTGGTGGCGCACGCTTGTAATCCTAGTACTTGGGAGGCGGAGACAAGAGGATCCAGGTTCGCGGCCAGCCTCAGCTACTTAGTGAGGCCCTCCACAACTTCGTGAGACCTGGTTTCAAAATAAAGTATAAAAAGTAGGGCGGGGGTGTAGCTCGGAGGTAAAACGCCCCTAGGTTCAATCCCGGTTATCGCAAAAAAAAAAAAAAATTGGCTCTTAGCCATTGGAATTTATAGAGTGGGTAAGAGAAATTGTTGCTGGTTTTGTTTTTTGTTTTTTGAGGGGGTGGTGTTTTGTTTTTTGAGATGGAGTCTTGCTAAGTTGCCCAGACTGGCCTCAAACCCACGAACCTCCCACCGTAGTCTCTCAAGTAGCTGGGATTACAGGCACAAGACATCATGCTCAGCAGATGAGGGAAATTGTAGGGTGGACTGTATAGAATCACATCATACCTTCTGACCCCGCCCACATCTTCAGTAGATAACACACGGTCCATCAGAAAATTCCCCAAGGGCTTGCAGTCTTTCCAGCTGTTGACAGGCACCTCACACATCTGCCCGGAATCATCTACTCCGCAACTCACAGCTGAAATGGATTCTTCTATTGATTTCACAACTGAAAGACTATATTACCTTTCATTGACTTCACAACTATGTCTTGACCTGTTTATTCAGATGCTATTTCATATCAACAGATATTCTGCTTTTTAGATTATAGTGCCTTAAGTAAAAAAAACTGAGTGAGTCTCTATGTTGGATGCAGGGAAAAAACAATCATGCCAAAATGTCTTGTTTGAGGTAAATAGATTGATTTACAGAGTAAGATCTCCCTACACAACATTCTGAACTAAAAGCCCCAGCAGCACACATCTGAAATCCTAGTACTTGGGAGGCTGAGACAGGAGGCTCTCAGGTTCAAGGCCAGCATGCAGTAACTTGGCAAGACCCTATTTCAAAATTAAAAAGATCTGGGGGTGTAGCTCAGAGGTAAACCCCCCTTCAATCACCAGTACCACACAAAAATAAAATAAAGCTCCAAACCCTCAAAATCATAAAAGCATTATTTATAAAATTACATTTTAGAATGAGATCAGTGGCATTGGATTTTGCTACCAAATTCTTTGTTTTCTTTTGCATGCTGAACAGAAAGAACTTTTTCAGAGTAGCCAAGGTTTTCATGAAGTCTATAATGGTCTTTGGGGGAGAGGGAGACAGTAAACTGTAGCTGTGGCCAGCTTGTTAGTAGATGCGCTCTCTTCAGGGTGACATGCTGCCTGGGCCTGCATCTGCATCCAGCGGCGAGACAGCACTGCCTGACCTAGTGAACATTTGACGAAGGGAACAGTTGCCTCTGAAAGTGGAGAGGTTCTTTTAAGTGTTACAACCCGGGGGGGGGGGGGGGCTGTATAATGCTGAAATATAGTCAGGCTGTTAAGTCATTGAATGCAATATAAAAGAAAGTAGAATTCAGTAGCAGTTATGAAATAAAAAGAACACAGGTTAATGAAAACGAAGAAAGCTCAGCTTGGAGCAGCCTACAGTTAATTCCCTACTCACCTTAATATATACAGCCATATAAAACATCCTTATTATGTGTCAGTTTTGAATTAGAGTCAGCATAGGAGCTCCTGAGTACACGCAACAAAGTTGATTTCTAATTCCTTAAAAGAGAAAATGGTGGTCTCTCCTTACATTTTCCCAGAGAGCCCTCAGCAGAACTGGAAATCTGCAGTAATCTTTAGTTATGCTTGTTTTGTAACTAAAGGCTAAAAACATAGCCAGTATTGATGATGTCCGATTAATCCTTAATCATGTTAAATAGCTAATTTTTATACTTTAAACCACATTTTGAAGCATTTAGGCATGTAAAAACTTACTATTAACATCTAATACTTAGATCATCTAAGTAGTATTAAGAACTAATATTCTCTAATCTTATCCACATAGACAAATCTGGAGAAGTCATCTTTATTTAAATGTTATTTGAAAAACACTTAAGGAGCCACAATTATTTCTTCCAATTTATAAGCAGCAAAACGGTGATTTTTCTGAATAAAAGATAGGTGTGCCAGGCATGGTAGCGCACGCTTGTAATCCCAATAAAGTAAAAAAAATAGGGCTGGGGGTGTAGCACGGAGGTAGAACGCCCCTGGATTCAATCCCCAGTACTGTAAAAAAAAAAAAAAAAAAAAGATAGCAGGTGAATGCATTGCACAGAACTCTATTTATATTGGAAAATCAGGAGTTAATAGGATTCTGAAACTGAGAACTAGTGATGTTTAGTTCACTCTTTAATAACCAGGCAGAATTATTATGTGGTATAATCCTTAAACTGTTAACTGTTTTCCTCCTCGTTTGGTAATTTTAGGAAATTCGTACAAGTTTCAAGCTGGCAGTAGGATGAATGCAATGCTGTGGTTTAAACATTTGAGTGCAGCCTGCCAAAGTAACAAGCAACAGGTGAGCGCTGTTCTCATTCTAAGAATAGTCCATAACTCGGGAATGTATTAAAAAGAGTTCCAAGGAGACGTAAGTAGATTAGCTGTCTTAATGAACTGGGAAAATGGTGTTTTTGACAATAGTCAATAAGACATGAAGTCTATACTTTAGTGAGTAGCTAGATAATAAACAAGTAAACATAACAAAATTTCAAACTGTAAGAACTATATGAAGAAAAATAGAATTATGTGATGTAGCATGGTGAAGGTAGAGACAGCTCTAGGTAAATACGTGTTAGCAGCAGGAGCTTGCTGAGGTGGTGATGTTGACATCAATGACAAGAAGAAACAGGCCGCGAGGGGATTAGGGAGAGTGGCAAGCACAAAGACCCTGAAGCTGGAACCAGCCTAAGGTGTTCAAGAGAGAAAGAGAAAGATGGCCAGAGGTGGTGGAGTGTAGCAAGAGTATAGCTCTCGGCTAGGCATGGTGGCGCACGCCTGTATTCTCAGTACTTAGGAGGCTGAGACAGGAGGATCGCAGGTCTGAGGCCATCCTCAGCAACTTAGTGAGGCCCTCCAAAACTTTTGAGACACTGTTTCAAAATAAAAAATAAAATGGGGTGGGGGTATAGCTAAGAGGTAGAATGCCCCTGGGTTCAATCCCCAGTACCACAAAAAAAAAAGAGCTCTAGAAAGGGTAAAAACTAAGTGACACTTTAATAAAATCTACTTGAGGTAGGTTCCTGTGGTTGCAGTGAAACAAAAACATTTGGATTTTGTTGCATAATTTTATTTTACTGAAACAAAGATGGTCAAATGGAAAGGCTTTCAGCTGCAACAGAGAAGAAATATATTGTTTTCCCCACGCCCTGTTGCAGTTACTTGAACCACAAAGTAAATGTAACTGCGGTTGTAGAAATTTCCTTAGACTTTATAGAACCAAGTCCTAGTTAAATATATTTGAAAATCCTTGACTAAGGATCTTAATATATAAGTACACAGTAAATGTTAACAGTAGCTGATATTGAATAATATAATATAATACACTATAAATGTTGAGAAGCTTATAAAAGTATTTTTACCTTACAATCTCAAGGCACAAATTATTACTCTCCTTTTTTGATGTGGTACTGAGAATGAACCCAGGGGTATTCTACCTCTGAGCCACAGACCCGGGCCTTTTTTTTTTTTTTTTTTTTTTTTTGAAACAGGGTCTACTAGGTTGATCAGAGTCTCACTACTTGCTGAGACTGTCCGCGAACCTGTGATCCTCCTGTCTCAGCCTCACAAGTACTGGGATTACAGGCGTGCACCACTATGCCCAGCTCCCTTTTTTAATAAAGTAAGAAAGTAAGGCTCAGAGATGGCAGAGTGACTTGCATAGGTCAAACAAGTAAAAAGTGGTGGACCTGTAACCCAAACTCTGATTTCATCCTTTAAGCCAGTACTTTTTAAGTATTGTTGGAGTGAGCTTTGTTCACTCATAATTTTTATTTCAGTTATATATGAAAGATGGCAGCATTTGGTGCCTTTTTTAGCAGCGTCCATAAAGGAGTGAAATACAAAAGTTAATTTCTTGCCTATGTCTGGAACAGAATGAAAGAAACAAAGCTTCTTTTGCCTAAAACTAAATAAGCCTTTCAGAATTCACTCCCATGCTATGCATTTTCTTTAAATGTAGCTTAAGCCAGGCATGGTGGCGCATGCTTGTAATCCCAGTACTTTGGGAGGCAGAGACCGGAGGATCCGGGTTCGCGGCCAACCTCAGCGCACATGCGCGTGCGCGATCTCTCTCTCTCTCTCTCTCTCTCTCTCTCTCTCTCTCTCCCTCCCTCCCTCCCTCCCTCCCTCCCTCTCTCTACCTAGTGAGGCCCTCTGCAACTTCGTGAGACCCGGTGTCAAAAATAAAGCATAAAAAAAATAGGGCCGGGGGCGTAGCGCGGAGGTAGAATGCCCCTGCGTTCAATCCCCGGTACCG
>PVJS01016641.1:0-10487 GCA_004027185.1 Glis glis | reverse complement strand
CAGTACTTGGGAGGCTAAGACCGGAGTATCTGGGTTCACGGCCAGCCTCAGCTACTTAGTGAGGCCCTCCACAACTTAGTGAGACCCTGTTTCAAAATAAAGGATAAAAAATAGGGCTGGGGGTGTAGCCTGGAGGTAGAACGCCCCTGGGTTCAATCACCAGTACTGCAAAAAACAAAACAATAAATGTAGCTTAAGGCATTAAGTCTCATTTATTTAAAAACTTCTCAGATTCTAAATTAAGCTAGACAGTACATGTACACCATCAGAAAGGTTCGGTTTCTTTTACTGTATTAGTGGACCTTCCTGCTTAAACAAGTCAACCAGATATGCATACATAGGGTTTTGTTGTTTTATTTGTTTCTATATTTGCAACAATCAGAGTGGTAGCAGATTTATAAATAGAACCTATAAAATTTGAAAATTTTTAGAAGACTGGCTCAAATATAGTATACCTCAAGCCACATGCTGGCAATTTAGAAAGAAATGAGGCTTCTACTGTATAAATATGGATTTCTTATAGCCAAACCTGGGAATTTATACTTTAAGCACAGGAGCATTTGATTGTATTTTATTTTTAATTCAGTTATGGATTCTGATAGGGTTTCTCATCCAGAAGCTGACATGTCTGAGACACTTGTGGTTTTGAGTAGAACAGGTTTCAGAGAAAGATGCTAACGTGCGTAGCTGTTGAGTTGTGTTAAAGCACGAGGAAGAGACAGCTAATGTGCAGGCGGCTCTGCCAGCACAACTTTGGGAAACTTTTCAAGATGAAGGGTACTTTCTTTTAACACGTGAAGTTCTCATTAGTCCTTTAACTATTAGGATTCATTGACTAATTTTTGTTTTGTTTTGTTTTGTTTTGTTTTGTTTTGTTTTGTTTTGTTTTTGGTGGTACGGGGATTCAACCCAGGGGCATTCTACCTCCGAGCTACACCCCCAGCCCTATTTTTTATTGTTTATTTTGAAACAGGGTCTCATTAAGTTGCAGAGGCCTAAGTAGCTGAGGCTGGCCTCGAACCCAGATCCTCCTGTCTCAGTCTCCCAAGTACTGGGATTACAAGCGTGTACCACCACGCCCAGCTCATTAACTAATTTTTAAAAGTAAAAAACATTTCAGAGCTGGGCCTGGTGGCAGCCAGGCGTGGTAGCACATGCCTGTAATCCTAGTATTTGGGAGGCTGATACAGGAGGATCAGGTTTGAGAACAGTCTTGAGACTCTCCGCAACCTAGCAAGACCCTGTTTCCAAACAAAAACTAAAATAGAGCTGGAGGTATAACTCAGAGGTAGAACACCCCTGGGTTCAATCCCCAGTACCACAAAAAAAGAAAAAAGAACATTTCAGAGAGTTGTTATTGAATCTCAGACTTACAAGAAATCAATTATAATATAATCAATCTATATGCAGCAAACTGGTATATAACCTATTGGTTTTTCACTCATAAAATGTCAGATCAGAATTATCTAATAATGAATTTTATTTTCCCAAAGAAGTTCATGACGATCTCACAAAGAAATTCCTACTAATTGTTATCTGTGCTGGTTTTTTAAAATGTGCATGTAGGAATTCATTGTGATATGTAAATAAGTGATACTGTCAAGCATGCTTCTCTGGAATTCTCCCCTACAAGAGCCATACTTAAATTCATTCAGAGCCAGGCGTGGTGGCGCACGCTTGTAATCCCAGTACTTGGGAGGCTGAGACAGGAGGATCGCAGGTTCACAGCCAGCCTCAGCTACTTAGTGAGGCCCTCCACAACTTAGTGAGACCCTGTTTCAAAATAAAGAATTAAAAAATAGGGCTCGGGGTGTAGCTTGGGGGTAGAATGCCCCCGGGTTCAATCCCCGTACCGCCAAAAAAAAAAATTCAGTAAACATCTGCTAAACTTCTCTTAAGTTAGGCAAAGATATCTCTTTCCTTTCCTCCTGTCCAGATATTAATTTACTTGAAAGAGTACATTAACTCACCTCAGTGATTTTTCTCTCTAGAATGGTCTAGTGTGTCATTTTCGTTATCCATAAATTACAAAAGTGTCTTCTATCAGATTCCTTTTAAAGGATATTTAGGTCAGAAAGATTTGAGCGGCTTGGCTTACATGACATGGAAAGATAACAAATACTAGTTTAGAAAACAACTTTTAAATAATCATTTTGTCATGCTTATATTTTTAGGTTCCTACAAACTTGATGACTTTTGAGTAAAGCCTGAGGAAGAGGTGAGCCGTTGCTCCTGCATGACAGCAGGGGCCCGACGAAAGCGCCCACTGCAGACCATCCTGTGCCAGGAGAGCCCAGAGGCGCGTCTCAGCCTTGGGGTTCTGAACCAAAAAGCAGTAATTTCAGGGAATGAAGTGAGATATGCTCAGAGAACAAACTGGAGTTGCAAAACAAACTGCCATGAACCATGCTTCTTCTCTCTGAACTGACCTGTGGAAACCACTGCCTTAAAGAATGAAAGGAGAACCAACAGGAACACCAAATAGTGTGTGTGAATCTTCTGGCGGTGCTGTGCTTGGAATAGATCGTAGCTCATTTGCGTTTCTTTTAACTTTGTACTCATTTTGGAGGGGGGATTGCCTTCTTTTGATACACTTTACAAAGGAAGCAGGTTTTGAACTGTGATGGAGAGCGGCGTCAGCCTAGTGGGGTCACCAGCAGCCACCTGCACGCTTTGCTCGCCCCGGTCGGCCGCACCCTCGCTCATTTTCTTACAGCAAGAGTGTAGGGTGGGAATGTTAATAATGTCAGTTGTTGGGGTTCGGGGGTGTTTGTTTTGTTTTGGATGAGGGGAGATCTTTTTAAACACTAAACTTCAGAATTTAGTACTGTATGGGGAACATTATTTCCTGCAGGAGGCACAAAGGCTGAGTGTTCATATACCAGTTTTTTAAAGTAGGTCAGAAAACATGGTTATTTCTCATTCAGGTTTAGCTTCTGTATGAATTCACTGTTGGACCACAGCTCTCCTTACTAGAGACCTGTCATCCCAAGCTAAATTTTTCTGAGAAGATTTTAATTTTTTCAAGTTAATTAGAGTATCCTTATATCAGTCACAGGTGGTTTTTATCATCAAGAGTGATAATAGTAATATTTTGCCAGGATATTTTCTTTTACAGTGTTTAATGTGCGTAATGCCAGAGGTTTTTTATTATTATTCATTTTTGTTCAATATGAGATTCAAGATTATATTTGTTTAAAACATTCCTCATACATATGTATGTATTTTACCATAAGACAAAATAATTTTCAGAGGAATAAAGAAAGTTTGAGGTTCTAGGATACCAAGACATTTTTCTGAAAATTTACTATAAGTTCCTAATATGAAACTGTATTTTGTCAGTAGTTGACCAAACAGTTTTGAGATAGCTCTTCTATGCAATAATGTATTTAATTTCTAAAATAAATATTGAACATAAGAAAAAAAGTTGGGTGAGACACCTTAGAATTTTAACAAAAACGTTGCAGCACTTGAGCAAAGACTCAGCGTTGGATGCTCTGAACTCATGCGGCATCATCAGTGTTAGCAGCGGCCCAAAGCAAGGGAGGCTCTGACTGTCGTCTTGCTAAGAGACTTCTGTTACTTTGGGCCTCACATAAAATTTCTCCCACTTACATTCTTAGAGAATACTTTGTATACTTTTTTATTGTATTTCACCCTCAAGTCCATTAAACAAATAGAAAATATTGTGTATACAATAATTAGCTTAAAATCTATCCAAAGGAAAGTAAAAGAGCTTTTTCTGAGCGTTAAGTTTTTTAATTTGGTTTGTTTGGAAAAGATGTTAAGGATTCAAATATGTTTCTCATGTAACAGAACTACTTCCTTATTTCTGGGTTTCAGTGACAGAGGCTGGAGAGGACAGAATGTTGCCTGTGCTCAGTGATTTTCAGTTTAACAATCTCAGCTCAACCCACGTTGGGTACGTGGAAAAAACCGTCTGCATAGCCAGCAGTATTACTTACTGTACATCTTGCACATCTTAATTTTGTTTTTTCATTTTTGTAAAAACTCCTTAATTTGTTTATTTCTCTTCAGAAATAACATTTTAAGTATATGTGCTGTTCAAAAAATATTGTAAATGAAAACCCTGTGGATTTTTTATTATTTTGTTTGTCATAAATAAGCTAAAGTAGTTATGTTGTAGGTTAACCGTATCTGTGAAGATATGCAACTAGAAGTCAGAGCCTGACATCACATAGTTTTGCCAAAGAGAGAGAGCTAAGGTGGAAGGTGTGTTGATATCTTCAGCTCTAAGCATTACTGGATGCTCGTATTGAGTAAGAATAGCGTTCCCATTTGGTTAAGTCCATCGGTAGAACCATGGCCTCTAACTGTCTTACATTCTTAAACAACAGCACAGTAGAAATTGTTACTAATTTTTATCTTCAAATTATCCATTCAAAAGACTAATCATTACTTTTTAGGATTATTTTAGCATTTGAAGTAAATTCAAACCAGTGAGAAATGAATTATAATAGTGTAGGTGACTATAATTTAAGCAAAGAAAGCAAACTCACCAAACTACATTAAACATTTAGGTAGTTTTATTAGTGGGACAATAAATCTTATTAAACCTGCCCTCAGTTGTAAATTAGTGATTCAAAAACTCAAAATTTCCATCAACATTGAGACATTTGTTTCTCCCCTAGACAAGAACAACTAATTACAAGTTCAGTTCTGATTTAAATTTGAGCTGGTTTATAAGCATAATGATTGGCATATGATATGGCCTGGTGTAGTAGTATATACTACATGACCAAAACCCAATTTGAGGCACATCTCAGGTAACAGCTTGTTTGAACATGGAGGCTGATTTTTCATGCAGAAGTAACATATCAGTTTTAAAAAGACAACCATAAAGCGTACTGCACAAGGACCTTTCTGAGCACTGTTGTTAGTTTCACGCCCCTTCTGTGTTCAGGCTCTGTTTATTTGAAAGAGTATTGTTTCTACTGTAACCTCTAAACTGTAAGAATTGAAAGAGAACTGATCAAACCCACCTTCCCATTCCTTTTTCTTCACTGTGTAAATATTATTTGTGTAAACATTACAAAAAGGGATCCAGACAATTTGAGTGGTTTGTTCTCCCTGGGCACGCGCTTCAATGGCAGATATTTTTCCTGTGTGGAGGATGCGGTAACACCGTGTGCTGCATCTGTACGGACCGTGTTTGTATTGGTTCTTTCTGATACTGAGTCACAATGATTATAGCTTCAAAGCTTTTACAAGTGGCTTTTTTTCTTTTCCAGAAGATTTATAAAGGAGCCCAAGAAGCACTAATGTTATAGAAGGAAAAAAAGAATGGAAAAAAATGTTTACAGTCTCTAGCAAATCTGTTAGTTGAAACTGGGGCCCTCCAAGAGCAGCCTGTCAATCGCTTGGGATTATTAGACTTTATCTGGCCAAATTATTACAATTCAAGCATAAGTCTTTTTTTCCTAAGGTTAAATCTGTAAGCTATATGTATTTATTACTGCAAACAAAAGTGTAGGGCAATTGGGATCAATACGAATAGATTTAGGCCTTTGGCTTTTTCCTTTACAACCAGTTTTTAAAGCACCATATTATCTTCTGTGAACAAGGGGTGCCAGTGTTGCTTAACAGAAGATAATCTTTAACAGAAAGAAATTCTCTGACTCAAAGGCTTTTGAAATACTTGGATCCCTTTTTGAAAATGAAGATGAATTCCACTGTGTCCCGGTGGAACAATAGTATGTACTACTGTTGCACAAACACATGATCTAAAGCAAGTGATGAGGTTTGTCTGACTTCTGCTAGTGACCTTTTAGGGTTTGTTTTTATTTTCTTGCTCTTTTTTTCTGTATTATTTCTTTCAAATTTAGTAAATTTATAATTTTACAGCCAGAGTGGTATTGTTTTTTTCTAAGTATTTAAGATACAAAATTTGCTATTAAATCACATTGATGATAAATTTCCATGTGAACCTTTTCCAAATAATTTAAGTACCTTTTAGGTTTGCTCCTCTAAAAATGGCTTGTGTCTAACATGACTTTTTTTCCTGTTTATGGAATTCAAATGAAGGAATTGTGCATTAAACTCTTAAGCTTATTGAAAGCAATTTCATTACCCATATATCTCAAGTTGTAGTGTGGGGAAAATTTGGTCAGTGCCTTATCAATTTGAAGACCAATTTTAGGAAGCCGAGCATGGTGGTGCACGCTTGTAATCCCAGTACTTGGGAGGCGGAGACCAGAGGATCCGGGTTCGAGGCCAGCCTCAGCTACTTAGTGAGGCCCTCCACAACTTCATGAGACCCGGTTTCAAAATAAAGAATAAAAAATAGGGCTGGGGGTGTAGCTCGGAGATAGAATGCCCCTGGGCTCAATCCCCGGTACTACAAAAAAACAAGACCAATTTTAGGGCATTGAGTATGGCAGTCGTCATCTGCCCTCTGTACTGTTCTTACTTCAGGAGTGTGCTACCCCTCTCTCCGCCAGCTCGGTCTGCAGCAAGTCTAAGGACAGCTGACAGATCCCTCTAGGTATTCTTTGCAGTCCTCCTTGGCTTTGGGGTCTTTTTATACAAGCTCCCTTCCTGCTTCTATCCTTTCCAGATAGGAAATTAAAAATAAATCCACTTGCTGGGCGTGGTGGTGCACGCTTGTAATCCCAGTACTTGGGAGGCTGAGACCGGAGGATCCGGGTTCACCGCCAGCCTCAGCTACTTAGTGAGGCCTCCGCAACTTAGTGAGACCCTGTTTCAAAATAGAGAATAAAAAATAGGGCTGGGGGTGTAACTCAGAGGTAGAATGCCCCTGGGTTTCAATCCCCAGTACTGCAAATAAATAAAAAATAAATCCACTCAAGTCAACTTGTTGATAGCACTCATACAAACAACTTTGAAGAACATCCAGCCAAGCTGGGTTCATTTTCATTCTGTTTTGAGTGTGGATTTAATGGTAAGGCATTTGGGGAAATCCCTAAAAGAATAAATTTCATCCAGAAAGATTGGTTTGGGTTTTATTAAAAGCTACTGAAATCTTGTAATTACAGCCCCTTTGGCGAGAAATGAGATTCATATTAGTTCATTCTTATATTTAAATAAGACTCAGAATTAGCAGGCACTTACTAGGTACTGTTCACTTGAAAATATTATGCAACACAGTAGGGGAAATTCCAGTGTATAAAGGGAAGTTAGGAGACTAGCTTTCTCAATGAAAGCAAAGTTGAGAAACATTTTGCTTCTCTGAGATTATCGGAAGACCTGGAGCTGCTGTTATGATTTCTGTGTCAGGATGTTGCTGCCGTGTTTTTTACAGGGCTAGTATGTTCCAGAGTAGGCAAGTCAAGGCATATGGTCTTTCAACCCAAAGGAAAGGATTAACTGGCCCTTGGGGATTACGAGCAGAATTTAAATTTTGATTCTAGCTCTTTGGACTGCAAAACAGTGATGGGGTTAAAAGAATATATAGAGTGTTTTGAGATGGGACTTTTTTTTCTTAATAGAAAACTTCCTAAATATTAGCTGTGCTTCAGATACCAAGTAACAAATACTGTTTCCCTTGAAGATACCATCTACTAGAAACGACTCACAAACACAGTCCAGGAATTATTGATTTATTAGGTATGACTATAAAATAGCTTGTAATAAGTCACCAAACTCTCAAGTATTTGTACACCTTAATTATTGACATTCACTGTTTGACAGCCTACTGAAGTATGTGTGTGGGAAGGGCTGGGATCTGTTTCACAGCATAATCTAAAGGTGATCAAACATCTGTAGGGATTAGTACCCAATGGTAATACGCAGGAAGATACAAGCCATTTTTATTCTTCATCCCGATGAACTTGAGGTACTCTTAACGACGAAGGTCTCCACTGCACTATGACCTCTGAGCGATGTGCAGCTTGGTTCCTCTCTCGCTTTTGTTTCTTTTTAATATGCAAATGTGCGTGTGCGATCTACAGTGTGTTTGCATACATACTTAAAATGAATTTAAGAACAGTTTTCTGAAATATTTCTATTGAAATAAATCACTTAAAATTATGGATTGTGTGAGGATGTTTTGTTGCCATATTTGCATTTTTATCATTAACTTTTAAAGTGCAAATTGACTTTAAATTGATGTTTCCCCCTTTTAAAAGTAGCTGAATTGTTGGCCCAGGGGAAGTTCTGTCTGAGTAAACTTTTGTTGGTCTTCTCTAGCCCAGAATGAGAATGTGTCCTGGCATGTGGACCAGCGGGGCCCTAGGAATAGAAAGAAGGCAAGTGTATAATATCCCCACCTCTGTCTCCCCATCATGAATATATGATATGAGCAGTCCCCCAAAAGGCTTCTTTGTTAACACTGTATTCCATAAGTTATAAAACATGACATTTTTTTCATATTACTATTTATGGAAACAGAATCCATTGTCCAGCCTATGGAACTATATGTCAGTAGAAGTACAGAAACGCTGGGGTTGCATCTCCTGTAAGTGATTGGCCGGAGTGTTGGTTATACCTAGCTAAGAATGCCACGTGAGCTCAGCCGCTAAGTGGTTTGGGAACCTTCCAGCCAGGACTGAATGTCCAATGTAATCCCAACTCCGGCTTCTCCCTCTTTAGTGGCCTTTGAAAATCCTCATTGTTCCTTTAAAGGAACCAAAAGAGTGACAGTTCTCCAGTGGGGTCAACCTGTCTTTACCTCCCACGATGCCCCCTTTGTCACACATCAGTTTTCCATATATGCATAAGTTTCTGGGTCCCACCTACTACCATTAGTTGCTTCTCACCAATCCAGTACCATAGCGTCTTCGTTATTAGATAACTCTGGTGAAGTCATTGTATGTTCTTCAGAACTGCCCTAGCTGTTCTTGACTTATCTTCCCTGTGAATTCTAAGGTCACTTTGTTGTGTGTGGTGAAAATAGTGTTACTTTTATTGAAATTGCTTTGATTTGACTTATAGATTAGTTTGTGAATTGACAGTCTTGAAGTTTATTCTTTTCATCTATAAACATGGATTGTCTCTCCATTTAATTAGGGTTTTTAAGGTCCTTAAATAACATTTTATATCTTTTTCCCCTTGTGATCTCATCATCTTTTTTTAGCTTATATCTCAGTAAATGCATTTTGTTTTGACTATGACTTTTGTTATATTTCCTCATTAATTATTACTGTGTATAGGAATACTATTGATTTTTACATTTGATCCTTGCATTCATAGCAGCCTTTTTGAGATTCCTTATCTAATTCTAATAGTTTGTCCATAGATTTTGTTGGAATCATAGTTACAAATAAGGGCAGTTGTCTCTTCCTTTCCAAGTTTTGTATCTTCTCTTTTTCTCTCATCTTCATTTGGCTAGGGCTCCAGTATAATACTAGATTAGATGTAGCAATAACATGTCAAAGAACTACCCAGTCTTTCAGAAAAACCTCAGTGTACGGCACAGCCCCAGTGTGAACCACCTTAAGCTTGTTTTGTTATATTGTTATGATGTAGCATGAGTATAATTTTTTTCTATTTTATTTTTAGGCAAACTGATCTGCTTAAATCTCTGCTTTTTCTTACAATGCATAGCTATACTCTCAGCAGAAAATGAGTGGCCGTTACTCTTAGCCATCACTGGATGACTCCTGTGTGTTATCCAGTGTCAATTAAAATACCAGGCCACAGAGACATTGCAAAACCTAAGGTATCCATGTGTAATTAAATTTCTCCCTTTATGTCACTGGTTCTCAATTGGAAGTGACTTTGTTGCCCAGGAGGTATTTGTCAGTGTCTGGAGATTTGGTTGGCCCAACTGGGAGAGGGTTCTGCTGGCAACTAACTAGGAGGCAGAGTCCAGGGATGCTGCTAGCCATCTTACCATGTGTAGGACAGCCCCTCCCAAAGGAATTATCTGTTCCAGATGTCCGTAGTGGCCAGATTGAGAAACCATGCTCTATAAGTTATTATCTCATAAATTCAATATGTTAATCTTGATTGTAGGAAAGAGTTCAGCTTATATTGACTCTTCCCTGAAAGTTAACCTTTCTCATAGAAGTTCAACCTATGGTATCTAGAAAGAGATCAACTACCAGAATGAAAATACATTCATGGCCTGATCCGTAATGTGCTACCCTTGAAGTACTTGTGTTAAAAGCTAAATATTTCGACCTAAAACATACTTAACATGAACATTCTAAATGAGCACAGATCTACGGAGATATTTGTCTTCTCTATGGTTCTGGCAAGTCTGGAAAGATTACCTGACAGCAGAAGGACACAATAGGTTATATAAGTATGTTATATTGGATCATTTGTTAAACTAGTCTGAGCTTTGATTAAACCAAAAGCTATTTGCTTTTTTGCTATTATAAAAGTATTATAGCAGGCCGGGTGTGGTGGCGCACGCTTGTAATCCCAGTACTTTGGGAGGCAGAGACCGTAGGATCCGGGTTCGCAGCCAGCCTCAGCTCTCGCTCTCTCTCTCCCTGTCTCTCTCCCTGTCTCTCTCTCTCTCTCTCTCTCTCCCTCCTTAGTGAGGCCCTCCGCAACTT
>PVJS01016640.1:14360-37303 GCA_004027185.1 Glis glis | reverse complement strand
CCTTTTTTTTTTTTTTTTTTTTTTTGCAGTACTGGGGATTGAACCCATGGGTGTTCTACCTCTTCCCTACACCCCTGGCCCTATTTTTTTATACTTTATTTTGAAACCGTGTCTCACAAAGTTGCAGAGGGCCTCACTAGGTGGAGAGAGATAGAGAGCTGAGGCTGGCCGCGAGCCCGGATCCTCCGGTCTCCGCCTCCCAAAGTACTGGGATTACAAGCGTGCGCCACCACGCCCGGCCCTATTCTTTATTTTTGAAACAGGGTCTCACTAAGTTGTGGAGGTCCTCACTAAGTAGCTGAGGCTGGCCACGACCGTGCGATCCTCCTGTCTCAGCCTCCCAAATACTGGGATTACAAGTGTTCGCCACCATGTCAGGCCTCTGGTTTATTCTTAATTTGAAACAGGGTCTCACTAAATTGGGGAGGGCCTTACAAGTTGCTGAGGCTGATCGCGAACCTGTAATCCTCCTGTCTCAGCCCGGCTCTTCACTAAATTTTTTAATCCTTTTTATTGAAGTGTATAGTAAACTCTTATTTATGTATTTATTAATTAATTTATTTATTTTTATGTGGTGCTGAGGATTGAACACTAAGTTACTAGTGACTTGCTAAATATTTAAAACTTGCCTCTGTCCTGCCAGCCTCCTATTTCAGATTCCCAAGTACTGGGATTACAGGCATGCCACACCATGCCTGGTAAACTGCATATATTTAAAGTATACAGTTTGAAAAGTTTAGGTGTAATATATCACCCAGTGAAACCAAGATAATAATCTTCCCTTAAATTTTCCTTGTACCCCTTTGTAATCTCTCTCTTCTTCCTACACCATCCCATTCCCAGGCAAACCACTATTATGCTTTCTGTCACTTCATATTAATTTCCATTTCTAGAATTTTATTGGGTGGAAGGGAAAAATAGTTTTATGTAAATGAAATCATATATATCCCCTCAGTATCATATTTATTTACTTATTTATTTACTTATTTATGGTATTGGGGATTAAACCCAGGGGCATTCTACCTCTGCGATACACTCCCAGCCCTTTTTTTAAAATTTTATTTATTTATTTATGTATTTATTTTTGTGGTAATGGGGATTGAACCCCGGGGCATTCTACCTCTGACCTCCACCCCAGCCCAATTTTTTATTCTTTATTTTGTAACAGGGTCTCACTAAGTTGCAGAGGGCCTCACAAGTAGCTGAGGCTGGCCTCGAACCTGTGATCCTCCTCTGTCAGCTTCCTGAGTACTAGGATTACAGTCATGTGCCACCATGCCCAGCTATCCCCCTTGCATTTTTTATTCAGCATAAATTATTTTGAGATTCATTCATGTTAGTGTCACTAAAATTAGTGAGCTGGGCATGGTGGCACACACCTGTAATCCCAGTACTTGGGAGTCTGAGATAGGATGATCATAGATTCGAGGCCAGCCTCATCACCTTAGTGAGGCCCTCAGCAATTTAGTGAGACCTTGTTTCAAAATAAAAAATAAAATAAGGCAGGGGGTGTAGCTCAGAGGTAGAATGTCCCTGTACCACAAAAATCCTTGGTTTCCCATAATACACACACACACACACAAAAACATTAGTGCCTTGTTTGTTTTTTGAGACTGTGTCTGACTCTGTTGCCCAGACTAGTGGGCTCAAGTGATTCTTCCACTTCGGCCTTCCAGGTAGCTGGGATTATAAGCATGGACCACCATGCCTGACTAGAATCACTTATTTTTAGCATTTTACACATAGACATAGAATAAAACATGTATTTATATATACTCAATATTTTTCAGAACTGTTTTAAAGTAGTTGCTTATATCTTTATATATATATGTATATATATATTTAATGCGAAGCCCATAAGAACAAAGATTACTTCTTTTTTTTTTTTTTGCGGTACTAGGGATGGAACTCAGGGGAATTCTATCTCCAAGCTACACCCCCGGCCCTATTTTTTATTCTTTATTTTGAAACTGGGTCTCACTAAGTTGCGGAGGGCCTCACTAAGTAGCTGAGGCTGGCCGCGAACCCGGATCCTCCGGTCTCAGCCTCCCAAGTACTGGGATTACAATCGTGTGCCACCACGCCCGGCATGAGGCTGGTCTTGAACCTATAGTCCCTTCTGTCTCAACTTCCAAAGTACTGGGATTACAGGTGTGCGCCACCATGCCCAGCTTGTTTTTTTTTTTTTTTGGTGGTACTGGGGATGGAACTCGGGCACTCTACCCCCAGCCCTATTTTATTCTTTTATTTTGAAACAGGGTTTCAGTAAGTTGTGGAGGGCCTAAATTGCTGAGGCTGGCCATGAACCTGCAATCCTCCTGTCTCAGCCTCCCAAGTACTGGTATTACAAGTGTGCGCCACCACACCCGGCTACATTATGCATTTTTGGCTGGAATATTCCATAGGCAGAGTAATGCTTCTCTTAGGGTATAGTGTCATTGCTTCCATAGATTTTGTTTGCCCTTTAATGGTGATATTAATTTTGGTCACTTGTTAAGGTGTGGTCTTTCCCCCTCCACCCTACAAAGTTACTGGAAGCTGGGCATAATGGCACACACCTGTAATCCCAGTATTGGAAGTCTGAGACAGAGGATCACATGTAATCCCAGTATTGGAAGACTGACACAGGGGATCACAGTTTCAAGGCCCGCGTGCAATAACTTGTTAAGACCCTTTTTTTTGGCAGTACCAGGGATTGAACCCAGCGGCGCTCTATCTCCGCGCTACACCCCCGGCCCTATTTTTTATACTTTATTTTGAAACTGGGACTCACAAAGTTGCGGAGGGCCTCACTATAAGTGAAGAGAGAGAGAGAGCTGAGGCTGGCCGCGAACCCGAATCCTCCGGTCTCTGCCTCCCAAAGTACTGGGATTATAAGTGTGCGCCACCACGCCCAGCTAAGACCCTTTTTCAAACTAAGGTATAAAATAGGTCAGCTGGTTGTGGTGGCGCACAATTGGGAGGCTGAGACAGGAGGATGGCAGGTTCAAGGACAGCCTCAGCAGTTTAGTGAGGCTCTCAGCAACCTAGTGAGACCCTTTTTCCAATTAAATAAAATTGGTGGGGGGTGTAGCTCAGAGGTAGAATACCTCAGGGTTCAATTCCCAGTACCACAAAAAACAACAACAAAAAAGATCTGGAGTGTAGCTCAGAGGTAGAACCACCTTGGGTTCATTTTTTTTGTGTGTGTGGTACTGGGGATGGAACCCGGGGCATTCTACCTCCAAGCTACACCCTGAGCCCTATATTATTTTTTGTTTTTGTTTTTTGTACTAGGGATTGAACTCAGATGCAGTCTACCTCCAAGCTACACCCACAGCCTGATTTCATTTCCTTTTTTTTTTTTTGCGGTACCGGGGATTGAACTCGGGGACATTCTACCTCTGGGCTACACCCCCAGCCCTATTTTTTTTTCTTTATTTTGAAACAGGGTCTCACTAAGTTGTGGAGGACCTCACTAAGTAGCTGAGGTTGGAAGGGAACCCGGATCCTCCAGTCTCAGCCTCCCAAGTACTGGGATTACAAGCGTGCTCCACCACGCCTGGCTTGACTTCATTTTTTATTTGGAAACAGGGTCTCACTAGGTTGCTGAGAGCCTTGCTAAATTGCCGAGACTGGCTTTGAACCTGTGATCCTCCTGTCTCAGCCTCCCAAGTACTGGGATTACAAGCATGCGCTGCCATGCCCAGCTAAAACTTTCCCTCTCTCTCTCTTTTTTTTTTTTTTTTTGTGGAACTGGGGATTGAACCCAGGGGCATTCTACCTCCAAGCTACACCCCCTTTCCTTTTTTTTTATTCTTTATTTTGAAACAGGGTCTCGCTAGGTTGATGAGAGAGTCACTACTTGCTGAGGCTGTCCTCAAGCCTGTGATCCTCCTGTCTCAGCCTTCCAGTTACTGAGGTTACAGGTGTGTCCCACCATGCCCGGTGGGTTCATTTCCTAGTACCACACACAGGAAAAGTTCAAGGCTAGCCTCAGCAACTTTGTAAGACTCTGTCTCAAAATAAAAAGGGGTGAGCTGGCTGCAGTGGCGCACACTTGTAATCCCAGTACTTGGGAGGCTGAGACAGGAGGATCCGGGTTCATGGCCAGCCTTAGCTACTTCGTGAGGCCCTCTGCAACTTAGTGCGACCCTGTTTCAAAATGAAGAATAAAAAAAGCCAGGTGTGGTGGCGCATGCTTGTAATCCCAGTACTTTGGGAGGCGGAGACCAAAGGATCCCGGTTCGGGGCCAGCCTCAGCTCTCTCTCTCTCCCCCTGTCTCTTTCTCTCTCTCTCTCTCTCTCTCTCTCTCTCTCTCTCTCTCTCTCTCTCTCTCTACTTAGTGAGGCCCTCTGCAACCTCGTGAGACCCGGATTCAAAATAAAAGTAAAAAAAAAAAATAGGGCCGGGCGTGGTGGCCCATGCTTGTAATCCCAGTACTTTGGGAGGCGGAGATCGGAGAATCTGGGTTGGCGGCCAACCTCAGCGTGCATGCGCGCGCGATCTCTCCCTCTCTCTTTCTCTCTCCTCTCTCTCTCTCTCTCTCTTTCTCCCCCTCCCTCTCTCCCTCTCTCTACCTAGTGAGGCCCTCCACAACTTCGTGAGACCCGGTTTCAAAAATAAAGCATAAAAAAAATAGGGCCGGGGGTGTAGTGCGGAGGTAGAATGCCCCTGCGTTCAATCCCCGGTACCACAAAAAAAAAAAAAATAGGGCTGGGGGTATAGCGCGGAGGTAGAATGCCCCTGGGTTCAATCCCCGGTACCGCAAAAAAAAAGAATAAAAAAAAGGGCTTAGAGTGTAGCTCAGTGGTAGAATGCCCCTAGGTTCAATCCCTAGTACCGCAAAAAAATGATGGGGGTGCAGATCTGGTTAAGTGTTAGAGCACTCCTGGGTTCAATTCCTAGTGCCACAAAAAAAAGCTTACTGGTTTTTCTTTTGTAATTAATAAGTGATTTGGGGAAGATGCTTTGGTACTATGTAAATATGTTCAAGCCGGGCGTGGTGGCGCACGCTTATAATCCCAGTATTTGGGAGGCGGAGACCAGAGGATACGGGTTCACAGCCAGCCTCAGCTACTTAGTGAGGCCCCCTGCAACTTCGTGAGACCCGGTTTCAATAAAGGATAAAAAATAGGGCCAGGGTTGTAGCTTGGAGGTAGAATGTCCCTGGGTTCAATCCTCGGTACCGCAAAAAAAAAAAAACTAAATAAATAAATAAATATGTTCATATAGTTTGTTTATTTATTTTGCGGTACTGGGGATTGAACCCAAGGGCATTTTACCTGCGAGCTACACCCCCAGCCCTATTTTTATTCTTTTATTTTGAAACGGTCTTGCTAAGTTGTGGAGGGCCTCACTAAGTAGCTGAGGCTGGCCGCGAACCCAGATCCTCCAGTCTCAGCCTCACAAGTACTGAGATTGCAATTGTGTGCCACCACACCTGGCTTTAGTTTTTAAAACTTTTCAAAATGGCAAAGGTGTTGAAGCATAATTTATTTAGAGTCCTATTGAAATTGATCATGGCTGATAATAATTGTTTTCTTTGCAAATACAGTGCCAAAAGGGCTATAATACAGTATATATTCTAGAGAGCCAATTGATGACAAAAACTGACATTTCCTTTATAGAAACTGCTGAACATTATTGTAAAATGATATTTAGTTATTTTCTTAATTTACAATAGCTTAGTAGAAATGAAGGACTCTCGATTCCCTTCTCTGCTTATAGACTGTCCTTTCCAGGTAGAAAAATTTGATCTGTTGACACATATAAATCCTTTATCCTGTATGTTTTCACTGCAAGAAATATTTTCTTTTAGGAAACTCAGACTTTGAAATTCTGGGCTTGTTTACAACATAGTATATTGGATGCAGCCCAGTATACTATAAAAGTTTATTGAGACACACTTTAAATAGGCTCCATGGATTTCTCTTCTGACCTCTCAATTTTATTCCTCCTAGATGCATCCTTGGGGAACTGTTCACAAAGAAGCCTATTTTTCAAGCCAATCTGGAACTGGCTCAGCTAGAACTGATCAGGTACAGCTGTGCATGTGCTCTTGAGTGCCAAGATGTGATAGGTAATCTAATCCTCCAATTTCTAACACTTTTCAATCATTCTACTAAATGATCATCCAAGTAAGTTTCTCTTTGCTTAGTCAGGCTTACCTTATATTTTGTCATAGGTTGTATATGTAAAGAAGCACTACTCTACTTAATTTTTCTTTCATAATTCTTACCTTGCATATTTTTATTAGTTCTTCTTTTAAAATTATGCCACAACCAGGTATCTGTAGTTCAGCTACTCAGGAGTCTGAGGTGGGAGGATCACTTGAGCCCAAGGAGTTCAAGGCCAGGACGGGCAACATAGCAAGACCCTGTCTCAAAAAACAAAACAGAACAAAAAGAGCATACTATTTTCAGGATGTTTGTTTCATTCTGAGGTTAGATTAATATTAAATTTATAGCCGGGCGTGGTGGCATAAGCCTGTGATTCCAGTACATGGGAGGCTGAGACAAGATCACCGGTTCAAGATCAGCCTCAGTACCTTAAAGAGACTCCCAGCAACCTAGGAAGACCTTGTTTCAAAATAAAAAATTAAAGCCGGGCGTGGTGGCGCACACTTGTAATACCAGTACTTGGGAGGCGAAGACCGGAGGATCCGGGTTCGTGGCCAGCCTCAGCTACTTAGTGAGGCCCTCCGCAACTTATGAGACTCGGTTTCAATAAAGGATAAAAAATAGGGCTGGGGGTGTAGCTCAGAGGTAGAACGCCCCTGGGTTCAATCCCCGGTACTGCAAAAAAAAAAATAAAAATAAAAAAATAAAAAATTAATTAACCAAGCGTGGTGGCGCACGCTTGTAATCCCAGTATTTGGGAGGCTGAGACAGGAGGATCACAGGTTCGAGACCAACCTCATCAATTTAGGCCCTCTGCAACCTTGTGAGACCCTGTTTCAAAATAAAGAATAAAATAGAGCTGGGGGTATAGCTCAGAGGTAGAACACCCCTGGGTTCGATCCCCAGTAACTAATACACACACACACACACACACACACACACACACACACACACAGAAAATTAAGCCAGGCATGGTGGCCCATGCTTATAATCCCAGTACTTCGGAGGCTGAGACAGGAGGATCAGAGGTTTGTGGCGAGCTTCAGCAACTTAGTGAGGCCCTCTGCAACTTAGACCCTGCTTCAAAATATAAAAAATAAGGCCAGGCGTGGTGGTGCACACTTGTAATCCCAGTACTTAGGAGGCTGAGACCAGAGGATCCGGGTTTTTGGCCAGCCTCAGCTACTTAGGCCCTCAGCAACTTAGTGAGACCCTGTTTCAAAATAAAGAATAAAAAATCAGACTGGGGTGTAGCTCAGAGATAGAATGCCCCTGGGTTCAATCCCCAGTGCAAAAAATAAAATAAAAATTAAAAAATAGGACTGGGGATATAGCTGAGATGTAGAATGCCCCTGGATTCAATCCCCAGTACCACAAAAAAAAAAAAAAGGCCAGGTGTGATAGCACACACCTGTAATTCCAGGACTTGGGATACTGTGACAAGGGGATCACTGGTTCGAAGTCAGCCCCAGCAACTTAGTGAGACTCAGCAACTTAGTGAGACCATTTCCAACTAAAAAAATAGGGCTGGGGGTATAGCTCGGAGGTAGAAGGCCCTTGGGTTCTACCCCCAGTACCACACACACAAAAACAAAACTCAGAGTTTAGTAAAGTATACAGCTTATGAATAGATTTTTTTTGTTGTTGGTGGTGGTGTTTTTATGTGTGCGTGTGTGTTACTGGGGATTGAACCCAGGGGCATTCTACCTCTGAGCCACACCCCCCAGCCCTGTTTTATTTTTTATTTGGAAACAGAGTCTTGTTAAGTTAGTATGCACTGGCCTTGATCCTGCTGTCCTCCTGTCTCAGCTTCCCAAGTACCAGGATTATAGGTATGTCACACCTAGCTTATGCATATATAGGTTTTTTTTTCTTCTTTCTTTTTGGTACTGGGGACTGAACCCAGAGGCATTCTACCTCCAAGCTACACCCCTCACCCAATTTTATTTCTTATTTGGAAACTGGGTCTCACTAGGTTGCTGAGAGCCTCGCTAAATTGCCGAGGCTATCTTTTTTTTTTTTTTTGCGGTACCGGGGATTGAACGCAGGGGCGTTCTACCTCCGCGCTACACCCCCGGCCCTATTTTTTTTTATCCTTT
This sequence comes from Glis glis, assembly GCA_004027185.1. Taxonomy (NCBI): domain Eukaryota; kingdom Metazoa; phylum Chordata; class Mammalia; order Rodentia; family Gliridae; genus Glis; species Glis glis. The sequence continues at coordinate 29,102 of PVJS01016640.1, read as the reverse complement.
ATTTTTGAAACCGGGTCTCACGAAGTTGCGGAGGGCCTCACTAGGTAGAGAGAGAGAGGGGGGAGGGAGAGAGAGAGAGAGAGAGAGAGAGAGAGAGGGAGGAGAGAGAGAGATCGATCGATTGATCGTGCGCGCACGCATGCGCGCTGAGGTTGGCCGTGAACCCGGATCCTCCGGTCTCCGCCTCCCAAAGTACTGGGATTACAAGCGTGCGCCACCACGCCCGGCTGCCGAGGCTATCTTTGAACCTGCAGTCCTCCTGTCTCAGCCTCCCAAGTACTGGGATTACAAACATGCACCACCATGCCTGGCTTTCATAGTTTTAAAATGGAACCTGTATGGAAGTTTTGGGGAAGGCCTGGGGTTCGGATGAAATTTGGGTCTTCATTTTTTTCCTTTTAATAAAATTAAAGGGAAGAATACAATAGGCAAATGTAGACTTTTTTTTGTGTGTGTGGTACTGGGGATTGAACCCAGGGGCATTCTGCCTCCGAGCTACACTCCCAGCCCTCCTTTTTATTCTTTATTTTGAAACAGGCTCTCATTAAGTCACTGAGGGTGGCGGTGAACCTGTGATCCTCTAGTCAGTCTCCCAAGTACTGGAATTACAAGTGTGAGCCACCACGCCCAGCAAATGTAGCCTTTTTTTTTTTTTTTTTTTTGCAGTATTGAGGATTTGAACCCAGGGGCATTCTACCTCTGAGCTACACCTCCAGCCCTATTTTTTATTCTTTATTTTTTTTTAAACAGGATCTCACTAAGTTACTGAAGGCCTCACTAAGTAGCCGAGGCTGGCTGTGAACCTGTGATCCTCCTGTCTCAGCCTCCCAAGTACTGGGATTACAAGCATGCACCATTACACCTGACTCAAATGTAGCCCCCCCCTTTTTTGGGGGGGGCAGTACTGGGGATTGAACCCAGGGGCAGTCTACCTCCAAGGTACACCCCCAGCCCAATTTTTTTTTTTTTCAGTACTGGGGATTGAACCCAGGAACATTCTACCTCCGAGCTACATCCCCAGCCCTATTTTTTATTCTTTATTTTGAAACAGGGTCTCACTAAATTGCAAAGGGCCTCACTAGGTAGCTGAGGCTGGCCAGGCACCTGGATCCTCCTGTCTCAGCCTCCCAAGTACTGGGATTACAAACGTGCTCCACCATGCCCGGCTTATTCTTTTTTTTTTTCTTTTTTTTTTTTGTGGTACCGGGGATTGAACCCAGGGGCGTTCTACTCTGAGTTACACCCCTGGCCCTATTTTTTATACTTTATTTTGAAACTGGGTGTCATGAAGTTACAAAGGGCCTCACTAAGTAGCTGAGGCTGGCCGCAAACCCTGATCCTCTGGTCTCCGCCTCCCAAGTACTGGGATTACAAGCATGCACCACCACGCCAGCACTCCGGCTTATTCTTTATTTTGAAACAGCGTCTCACTAAGTTGTGGAGGGCCACCACAGCCAGCTTAAATGTAGACTTTTTTTTTTTTTTCCGGTACCGGGGATTGAACCCAGGGGCGTTTGACCTCTGAGCTACACCCCTGGCCCTATTTTTTTATCCTTTATTTTGAAACCGGGTCTCACAAAGTTGTGGAGGGCCTCACTAAGTAGCTGAGGTTGGCCATGAACCTGGATCCTCCAGTCTCCGCCTCCCAAGTACTGGGATTACAAACATGCACCACCACGCCGGGCTAAATGTAGACATTTTAAAAAGATAATATATAACTCATTTTTTGTTACACAGCAAACTCCTAATTATTTAGCAAAATTTCCAGTCTTAGTCTCTGTTCTCCTTTTCCCTATAGGAACTCTATAAGACCTACTCCTATAATTTCTAGTATTTGAAAGTAATACTAACTGAATAGAAGAAAATTGGTAATGAAAACCTGTATAGGGGATTTAAAAATATGTTTTATAAAACTAAATGTATGGATTTTTTTGTTCTTTCTTAGTCCAATATTTTCTTCTACTGTCTTGTAACAAATTCTTTCTGTCCTTTAAGCAGTAAGGTCATATTTTACCTTTCTATATGCCCTCTGATATAATAAGCAAAGAGTCCCCAAACATCATGAGGTAATAATTTCTGCTTGTAGAAACTCCAGAATTCATGATGCTGACTACACTTAATTCCTTGCTCTTGCTTTTTGCTTTGTTTTCAGCCGTCTCTGTGGTAGCCCTTGTCCAGCTGTGTGGCCTGATGTTATCAAGCTGCCCTACTTCAACACTATGAAACCAAAAAAGCAATATAGAAGGCGTCTACGAGAAGAATTCTCTTTGTGAGTTTGGCAAAAATGTACATCTCATTTCTGGTCTGGTTGTGTTGTGAGTTGACTCTTTCCCAGCCTGGGGAGTTACTGTTTTCCTAATTTACTATAGCAAACACTTTATTTTTGAATACTATATGAATTTTACTGTAGCCATTTTGTAATTCTCTCTTCTAATGGCTTCAGACAATAGAAAATCATTTTATTTTGAACTATATATGAATTTCCTCATAGTTCTTGATCTTCAAGGAAATGAGAGAACAGAACTTTTGGCTTCATGTTCTGTTTTTTTGTTTTTTGTTTTTTGTTTTGCGATACTGGGGATTGAACCCAGGGGCATTCTACCTCCGAGCTACACCCCCGGCCCTGTTTTTTATTCTTTATTTTGAAATAGGGTCTCACTAAGTTGCGGAGGGCCTCACTAAGTAGCTGAGGCTGGCCCCGAACCTGTGAGCCTCCCATCTCAGCCTCTCAAGTACTGGGATTACAAGCATGCGCCACCACGCCCTGCTTTGGCTTCTTGTTTTTTACCTGTATTGTAGCATTTCTTAGATCCTGGGTGGGAGCAAATCTGCTTGTTGCTAGTCAACTTCCAGTTCTTTTCCTTAGTTTTACACAAAGCTGGAAATTTTTGTGTGTCTGTGGTATTGGGGATTGAACCCAGGGGCATTCTACCTCCACGCTACATTCCCAGCCCTATATTTATTCTTTATTTTGAAATGGGGTCTCACTAAGTTGCGGAGGTCTTCATTAAGTAGCTGAGGCTGGCTGTGATCCTGCAATCCTCCTTTCTCAGCCTCCCAAATACTGGGATTACAAGCGTGCGCCACCACGCCTGGCTGAAGCTGGAAATTTAAGAGACCTTTTGACATAATATTACAGGTTTGAGAACTGTGGGGTAATTGTGAACTTATCCTTTCTCTCTTCCCTTCCATAGCATTCCTTCAGCAGCACTTGATTTATTGGACCACATGCTGACACTAGATCCTGGCAAGCGCTGCACAGCTGAACAGACCCTACAGAGTGACTTCCTTAAAGATGTGGAGCTTAGCAAAATGGCTCCTCCAGAGTAAGTGTTGATAGCTGTGTAGGACCCTATACCTCAGGAGATGAGAAACCCAAAACAATAGGTTTTTAAGAACTGCAGCTGGGCATGGTGGTGCACACCTGTAATCTCAGCCACTGGGAATGCTGAGGCAGGAGGATCACAGGTTTAAGGACAGCCTCAGCAACTTAGCGAGACCCTGTTTCAAAATAAAACGGGCTAGGGATGTTAAACACCCCTGGGTTCCATTCCCCATACCCCCCCCCCAAAAACAACCAGGTTAGGATGTCTCAACTGTAGAATGCCACTGGTTTTAATCCCTAGTACTGATAAAAATAAAATAAAGAACTGTAGGTAGCTAAATAAACCCCAAATAGAGTGGTATCCTTGAGTTTTATGGTTGATAAGGAAGTTTGTTTTATTGTGGCCTAAATGAAGAATAGATTCATGATATGATATTTGTTCTGATTTAATGCAAACAGTCTTCTTTTGTCTCTGGATCCCTAGCAACAACAATAAAAAAAGTAATTCTTTTAATTTTTGCACTTAACCATTCCATCTGCTCAAGTCACCTGTATATGTGATGACCATGTATTTCTTGCATTTGCAAGGACAGTCCTGATTTTAAATAGTTTGCATCACTGTCAGGTCATTGAATTTTTTGTGTGTGTGTGTGTGGTACTGGGAATTCAATCCAAAAGCATTCTAACTCAGCTATACCCCCAGCCTGTTTTTTTTTTTTTTTTTTTTTTTTTTTTTTTTTTTTTTTTTTTTTTTTTTTTTTTTTTTTTTTTTTTTTTTTTTTTTTTTTTTTTTTTTTTTTTTTTTTTTTTTTTTTTTTTTTTTTTTTTTTCGGTACCGGGGATTGAACCACCAGGGGCGTTCTACCTCCGTGCTACACTCCAGCCCTATTTTTTTTTATACTTTATTTTGAAACTGGGTCTCACGAAGTTGCAGAGGGCCTCACTAGATACAGAGAGAGAGAGAGAGAGAGAGAGAGAGAGCGAGCTGAGGCTGGCCGTGAACCCGGATCCTCCGGTCTCCGCCTCTCAGAGTACTGGGATTACAAGCATGCGCCACCACGCCCGGCTTTTATTTCTTGTTTTGAAACAGGGTTTCGCTAGGTTGCTGAGAGTCTCACTACATTGCTGAGGCTATCCTCAAGTCTGTGATCCTTCTGTCTCAGCCTCCCAGATAATAAGATTACAGGCATGAGCCACCATGCCCAGCTGGCTCATTGAATTTTTTTGGCAGTACTGGGGATGGAACCCAGGGGTATTCTACCTCCAAGCTACATCCCCAGCCCTATTTTTTATTCCTTATTTTGAAACAGGGTCTCATTAAGTTGCGGAGGACCTCACTAAGTGGCTGAGGCTGGCCGCAAACCTGCGTTTCTCTTGTCTCAGCTTCCCAAGTATTGGGATTACAAGCATGCACCACCACGCCCAGCTGGATCATTGAATTTTGATATAAAAAATAAGGTCTTAGTGTCTCTTTTTTATCATAACCTTACGAACTTCCTATATTCTGTAGGATCTCCAAAGGTTTTATAGTTATATCCCATATTCTGACACATAAACTGTGTGTGTATGTGTGTGTGTGTGTGTGTGTGTGTGTGTGTGTGTGTGTTTTCCAGGGGCCTTCTATCTCTGAGCTACACCCCCAGTTTTTGTTGTTGTTTGTTTTTTTTAAATAGGGCTTCACTAAATTACTGAGGCTGGTTACGAGCCTGCCATCCACCTGCCTCCCAAGTACTGGGATTACAATTACAAGTGTGCTTCACCATGCTTGGCTCTAAAATGTCTTTTATTGAGCCTGGGGATGAAGTTCAGTGGTAGAGAACTTGCCTTCTATGTGCAAGGCCCTGGCTTGTTTCACTGGCACCACAGGGGAAAAAAAAAAAGCTTTTCATATTTGAATTTATCTCTTGACAGTATTAACTTTTGTGTCAGATATTTTTAGGCATTTTCTTACCTTAAGAAAGACTGGCCTGGGGCCGGGCATGGTGGCGCACGCTTGTAATCCCAGTACTTTGGGAGGCGGAGACCAGAGGATCCGGGTTCGCGGCCAGCCTCAGCTCTCTCTCTCTCTCTCTCTCTCTCTCTCTCCCTGTCTCTCTCTCTCTCTCCCTTTCTCTCTCTCTACTTAGTGAGGCCCTCTGCAACTTCGTGAGACCTGGTTTCAAAATAAAGTATAAAAAATAGGGCCGGGGTATAGTGCAGAGGTAGAACACCCCTGGGTTCAATCCCCGGTACCACAACAATAAAAAAAAAAAATAGAAAGACTGGCCTGGCATGATGGTGCACACTTATAATCCCAGTACTTGGAAGGCTGAGACAGGTAGATTGCAGGTTCGAGGCTAGCCTCAGCAACTTAGCAAGACCCTATTTCAAAATAAAAAGGGCTGGGGGTGTAACTCAGAGGTAGAATGCCCCTGGGATCAATCCCCCAGCCCCCAAGAAAAACTGAGTGTCTTAAAGAAGTGATGGATAGGATAGTACATAAGTAGGTAGTAACTAAATCTGATTGCTCCAAAGAGATGTCCAGATTCACCTATTGCACTAGACTTTTGATACACTTAATGTGGCTTGAAATACATAAGCCTTTTACCAAAATTTGGGAATTCCTGTTACAGAAATTTTATAGTAATATTTGACCTACTTTTACTGTAAATTATTGAGCATGGGGAAGTCTGGAAATGTGTCAAATAAAAAAGTTGATATGCAGTCATGGAAATCCAGTAGGCAGAAAGAGGAAAGAACCAGTCTTTGGGCCTCACAGATCAAATAACACATAAATGGATTTTACACTGAGGTAATTTAATCACATATTTATATGGTTCCAAGATTTTAAAATTGTTTATTTAGGTGCTGGGGATTGAACCAGGGCCTTATGCATGTTAGGCAGGTTCTCTTCCATTAGCTACGCCCTCAAGACTGGTTCCAAGATTTAAATCACCATCTTTCCTAGACTTTTTACTTTTTTTTTCTGGTAGTGGGGATTGAGCCTAGGGCATTCACCTCTGAGCTATAACCCCAGCCCTTTTTATTTTTTGTTTTGAAATAGGGTCTCACTTTGTTGCTGAGGCTGGCGTAGAATTTGTGATCCTCCTTTCTCAGCCTCCTAAGTACTGGGGTCATAGGTGTGCACTACCACATCCGGCTTTCCTAAACTTTTTGTAGTTTTTAACAAGTCAGTAATCTCTGCCCTCCTATTTATTGCCACCTGAAATTTGACCAATAAAGTTCTCCTTTATTCCTGTTATGTCAAGGAAGAACAATATTTGACTATAATATGGAAGTTTATATAGCAGATGTGGCCCTAGTATCAGCAGGATCTTCATTTCTCACTTATAACTCTTTTGGACTTTAATTTCTTCAGTCTGTTATCTTCCATGATTCATTCATATTCTCTCTTTCTCGGCTTTTTGTTTTTTGTTTTTTGTTTTTCTTTGTTTTTGTGGTATTGGGAAATGAACTCAGAGGCTTGTGCATGCTTGGCAAATATTCTACCACTGAACTACACCCACAGCCCTTTTTTAAATTTTATTTTGAGTCAGGGTCTCACTAAATTGCAGATGGTCTCCAACTTGGGTTTTTTGTGTCTTAGCCTCCCAAGTAACTGTAATTACAGGTATGTACCACTACACCCAGCTGCCATGATTCTTTTTTTCTTTCTTTTTTTTTTTTGCTTGTGTGGTACAGGGGGTTGAATCCAGGGGCATTCTACCTCTGAGCTATACCCCAAACCTATTTTATTTTTTATGTTTTGAAATAGGGTCTAAGTTGCTGAAGCTGGCCTCAAACCTGCGATCCTCCTGCTACAGCCTCCTAAGTACTGGGATTACAGGTGTGCACCACCACACCTGGTTGCCATGATTCTTTATATATTGCTACTGTCTGTTTACTAAATTTATTTATTTATTTATTTATTTATTTTATTTATTTATTTATTTTTTTTGCAGTACTGGGATTGTACCCAGAGGCATTCTACCTCCGAGCTACACCCCCAGCCCTAGTTTTTATTCTTTCTTTTCTTTTTTTTTTTTTTTTTTGCCGTGCTGGGGATTGAACCCAGGGGCATTCTGCCTCCGAGCTACACCCCCAGCCCTATTTTTTTTATATTTTATTTTGAAACTGGGTCTCACGAGGTTGCGGAGGACCTCACTAAGTAGCTGAGGCTGGCCATGAACCCAGATCCTCCAGTCTCCGCCTCCCAAGTACTGGGATTACAAGCATGCGCCACCATGCCCAGCCCCTATTTTTTAGTCTTTATTTTGAAACAGGGTCTCACTAAATTGCAGAAGGCCTCACTAAGTAGCTGAGGCTGGCCCCGAACCTGGATCCTCCTGTCTGAGCCTCCCAAGTACTGGGATTATAAGCGTGTGCCACCACACCCAGCCCATTTATTAATTTTTATGTTTTCTTTATTATTTCCATTTCCCATATTTCTTGCTTTCCCCTTTAAATTTCTTATTTCTCCATTCACTCACTATTGCATTCCCCTTTGCTTTGTCTTTTTCTAGCCTCCCTCACTGGCAGGATTGTCATGAACTGTGGAGTAAGAAGCGACGAAGGCAGCGACAAAGTGGTATTGTGGTAGAAGAGCCACCTCCATCCAAAGCCTCTCGAAAAGAAACTACCTCAGGGACAAGTGCTGAGCCTGTGAAGAATAGTAGCCCAGCACCACCTCAGCCTGCTCCTGGCAAGGTGGAGCCTGGGGCTGGGGATGCAGTAGGTCAGTGCTGGAATGGGATCTTTGTGGTTTTATTAAGCACATTTAGGCAGATTTTGAAAGTCATGTGCAGCCGGGCGTGGTGGCGCATGCTTGCAATCCGAGTACTTTGGGAGGCGGAGGCCGGAGGATCCGGGTTCGCGGCCAGCCTCAGCTCTCTCTCTCTCTCTCTCTCTCTCTCTCTCTCTCTCTCCCTGTCTTTCTCTCTCTCTACCTAGTGAGGCCCTCCGCAACTTCATGAGACCCGGTTTCAAAATAAAGTATAAAAAAATAGGGCCGGGGGCGTAGCGCGGAGGTAGAACGCCCCTGCGTTCAATCCCTAGTACTGCAAAAAAAAAAAAAGAAAGAAAGTCATGTGCAAGGAGTATGTGGTCTGTGTCTTAGTTTTTGTCCAGTGAGGCAGTAGGAAAGAAGCTGATGTCCTCATTTTAGGGGAGAAGAAGATGAACCATGTTTTGTACATATGGTTTAGAAAGTCTACAATTGATGGTTTTCTTTCCTTGAAATAAGGAATACTATATCTCAATTAGATGTGTGATATAAATCAATTAATTAGGTATGTGATATTTAAGGTTTACCCATGGCTTTCTAACAACACATAATTTAGAGCCCTATTGATGTTAGATTTGATAAGACCTTAGGTCTAATCATGTTACAGTTGTTAAATATATTTCATTATTTGATCTAAATATATCTAAAATTATGTCATAATGAACTACTATAGCAAAATAGTTCTCCTGTGGTACCATCAATTTTTCTGAACTATAGATCTTTTTCTGATTCATTTTTCCTTACCTGTCCACCTACAACAGTGGTTCTCAACATTGGCTACATATTAGAATCATCCAGGAAGCTTTAAAAATAAATAGCCTTGCCAGGCGTGGTGGTGCATGCTTGTAATCCCAGTACTTTGGGAGGCGGAGACCGGAGGATCCGGGTTCGCGACCAGCCTCGGCTCTCACTCTCTCTCTCCCTGTCTCTCTCTCTCTCTCTCTCTTTCTCTCTTCTTAGTGAGGTCCTCCGCAACTTCGTGAGACCCGGTCTCAAAATAAAGCATAAAAAATAGGGCCGGGGGTGTAGCGCGGAGGTAGAACGCCCCTGCGTTCAATCCCCGGTACCGCAAAAAATAAATAAATAAATAAATAAATAATAAATAAATAAATAAATAAATAAATAGCCTTGCCGAGTGTGATGGCACACGCTTGTAATCCCAGTACTTGGGACACTGAGACAGGAGGATTGCAGGTTCGCGACCAGCCTCAGCTACTTAGGCTCTCTGCAACTTAGTGAGACCCTATTTCAAAATAAAGAATAAAAAATAGGGCTGGGAGTGTAGCTCGGAGGTAGAATGCCCTTGGGTTCAATCCCCAGTTCCGCCAAAAAAATAATAAATAAATAAATAGCCTTGAACAGTTGCCAGATCTCTTCTAGGGATGAAGCATGCATGTAGAAACTCATGAGCATTCTTGAATGGTGTCTGAATTTTAAAATCTCTGCTAGTAATTCTTATGTATAATAAGGGTTGAAAATCACTATCCTTGAAGAATACACATAAAATGAAATCACTTATTTTTCTTTTTCTTTTTTTAAATTTTGGCGGTACTAGGGATTGAACCCCTGGCCTTACACATGCTAGGCAAGTACTCTACCACTGAGCCACATCCTCAGCCCTTAAAATGAAATCACTTTTAAGCTGGGCAAGGTGGCGCACGCCTGTAATCCCAGTACTTGGGAGGCTGAGACAGGAGTATCGCAGGTTCACGGCCAACCTCAGCTACTTAGTGAGGCCCTCCGCAACTAGTGAGACCCTGTTTCAAAATAAAGAATAAAATAGGGCTGGGGGTGTAGCTCGGAGGTAGAATGCCCCTGGGTTCAATCCCTAGTACTGCAAAAAAAAAAAAAATGAAATCACTTTTACACACAATGCAGAGATAATTTAGTTAATCCCTGTGTGTATATATATATATATATATTTTTTTTTTTTTTTGCAGTACTGGGGATTGTACCCATGGGCATTCTACCTCTGAGCTACACCCCCAGCCCTATTTTTTGTTCTTTATTTTGAAGCAGGGTCCCACTAAGTTGCAGAGGGCCTCACTAAGTAGCTGAGGATGGCCGCGAACCCGGATCCTCTAGTCTCAGCCTCCCAAGTACTGGGATTACAAGCGTGCACCACCCGGCTTAGTCCCTGTATTTTTAAGCAGAAGTGTGAAGAATAACAAACTGTGTCATGACAGTTTGAGGCATGAAAAATAAGACATTCAAAATAAAACTTCATTCTTTGGATATTATAAGCTGCTATTGCCAGTTGAGGAAGGAAAAGGGCCCTTGCCCTGCCTCGTCCTCTTATATTGGCTCCACTGTCTTCCCCACAGGCCTCGGTGACATCACACAGCAGCTGAATCAAAGTGAATTGGCAGTGTTACTGAACCTGCTGCAGAGCCAAACTGACCTGAGCATCCCTCAAATGGCACAGCTGCTTAACATCCATTCCAACCCAGAGATGCAACAGCAGCTGGAAGCCCTGAACCAATCCATCAGTGCCCTGACAGAAGCCACTTCCCAGCAGCAGGACTCAGAACCCATAGCCCCAGAGGAGTCTATGAAGGAGGCACCTCCTGCTCCAGTAGTCCTGCCTTCAGCAGAGCAGACAACCCCTGAAACTTCAAGTACACCAGCTGACATGCAGAATGTGTTGGCAGTTCTCTTGAGTCAGCTGGTGAAAACCCAGGAGCCAACAGGCAACCTGGAGGAAAACAACAGTGACAAGAATAGTGGGCCACAGGGGCCCCGAAGAACTCCCACAATGCCACAGGAGGAGGCAGCAGGTAAACAGACCGGTCATGAATCTCATTGAGTTCAGGTGCTGTTGGTCCTCTTAAAAATCTCTCTCTTTTTTTTTTTTTTTTTACATCCAAGGCCTCAGTTTCAGTTTTTTTCTGTAACCTAATCTACAGGAGAAAATACCACCAAATGATTTATCTCTTATCCAGCTTCTTTTATTTAAGTCTCGAGGTTCTCAAAGCACTTTTCATATACTGATTGTTTTTCCACTTCCTAGGATATAGGTAAGTAAAGCCCCTCTGTTCATACCAAGGAAAACACAGCCATAGCTAATGATATAACTTGAACCACTGTGTGTGTGGTGGCCAGCTAGTCCTAGAAAATCTGACTTCCAAACAAACCATTATCAGATTTTACTTCTTTACCTCTAGTGGAGTGGATGCTGGATACGAGTCTTACCTGGAGAATACAGTCAAGAAAACCCTAATATAACACCATTTTAATTTCCTGAAGAATAATTTGAGAATAATTCTAAGTAGATCATTAATACCATACATTTTCTTCCCAAAAAATAATAGCACATAAAAATGATTCCTTTAAATCTGTGTTGCTGAAAGAGACAATGGAATGGACCCAGATCAGAAAGTGAGCATTATTAAAAAAGGGGGGAGGAGGGGATATGTTATACCTTGATCTCAAATGACCACAGCATGTAATTTATTATGAGGGAAAAGAAGTTTAAATTCTCAAGTCAAATCTGATTCAGTCTGTTTTCAAAATCTTACTTCTCTGAAAGTGTTTTCAAGTCCTTGGAAATTTTCACTGTCCATGAAGACCCCATGAATTGGGGAATAAGAAGAGGCACAAGGTCTGAAGAGATATACTAATCTTCAATTTTAGGGTCCTGCATTCACATTTCATATGGGATGGTGTAGAAAGTATATGATTTAGCTGGGCGTGGTGGTGCACGTTTATAATCCTAGTATTTGGGAGGCTAAGACAGAAGGATTGCAGGTTCACGGCCAGCCTCAGCAACTTGTGAGGCCTTCCGCAACTTAGTGAGACCCTGTTTCAAAATAAAAAATAAAATGGGGCTGGAGGTGTAGCTCAGAGGTGGAATGGTCCTGGGTTCCATCCCCAGTACCACACACATACACTCAAAAGAAAGTATATGATTTATTTTCACTGTAAAGGGGTCAAATGCATAAGCTGTATTTCATATGTAAAGATTTATAAAATTGGGAGATAATAAAATTAACCCCTTTATACATAAGAATACTGTAGTCCAGGGAGTTTAAATAAGTCTGCCTAGAGCTGGTCCTGGTGGCACACGCTTATAATCCCAGTACTTAGGAGGCTGAGTCAGAAGGATCACAGGTTTGCGGCCAGCCTCAGCAACTTAGTGAAGCACTCCACAACTTAATGAGACCCTGTTTCAAAATAAAAGATAAAATAGGGCAGGGGTGTAGCTCAGAGGTAGAATGCCCCTGGGTTCAATCCCCAGTGCCACAAAATAAATAATAAATAAGTTGCCTATATCAGCCACATGATGTACTAAAATTAAGACCTGGCCTCTGGTCAAAAATTGTTAGATTTACTTTTCAGAGAGGAGCATAAAATTGCCACAAGTAATTATTGTAGTCACCCCTGGATTATCCAGTTGGTGTCTCCCCTGTTCCCATTTCTCCCCATGCCTCTTGTTTGATATTTTTGCTGTTCTTTAGACTTCCACCAGAGGGCAGAGTGTATAAACCAGAGAAGGTGACAACCTGTATCAGTTTGGATATTGTTTAGTTATTCTGAGCTTTTTAGGAAAGGGTGATAGTCAAAATCTAATGAGTCAAAAGAAGTTTTTAAGCCAGGTGCAGTGGCACATGCCTGTGATCCCAGTACTTGGAAGGCTGAAACAGGAAGATCGCAAGTTCGAGTGCAGCCTCAGCAACTTAGCAAGACCCTATTTTTTTCTTTCTTTTTTTTTGTGGTACTGGGGATTGAACCCAGGAGTATTCTACCTCCAAGCTACACCTCCAGTCCTATTTTATTCTTTTTTTTGAAACAGGGTCTCACTAAGTTGTGGAGGCCTTACTAAGTAGCTAAGGCTGGCTGCGAACCTGTGATCCTCCTGTCTCAGCCTCCCAAGTACTGGGATTTCGGGCATGCACCACCACACCCAGCTGCAAGACCCTATTTCAAATAAAAAATGAAAAAGGAGCCGGTGGTCTAGCTCAGAGGTAGAATGGCCCTGGGTTCAATCTCCTGTACCAAAAAAAAATAAGTTTTAAAATTATTTTTATATTTACTTAACACCTCTCTCCATTAGTACAGAACTGTTAAGGATGGCAACATTTAAATCTTAGAACAATATGATTTGTAATTCATAATACATTTTTAATTCCTCTAAGAAGTTTTATTAGCTTAAATGGTTCTTTACAATCCATCTGCTTTACTACTTTGTTGAAATAGAATTTTCATTTTATACATGTGAAAGAATTTGAGCCACAACTTAGTGAGACCCTGTTTCAAAATAAAGAATAAAAAATAGGGCTGGGGGTGTAGCTCGGAGGTAGAATGCCCCGGGGTTCAATCCCCAGTACTGTAAAAAAAAAAAAAAAGAATTTGAGCCTAAGAATTAGTTCTGTTGAAATGCAATTAGGCTATTTTTATAAAATGCAAAGTTTAAATATGAAAAGTGGTATCGCTGAGATTTGCCTACTTTTGCAGTTATGCAGTTTTTAAAATTATTTGCCCTTAGTCTTTAAAAACTTATTGTTCAGTTGGATACTGTGGCACATGCCTATAATCCCAGTACTTAGGAGGCTGAGACAGGAGGATCACAGGTTCAAGGCCAGTCTCAGCACCTTAGTAAGACACTCAGCAACTTAGTGAGATACTGTTTCAAAATCAAATAGGGCTGGAGGTCTAGCTCAGACATAGAACACCTCTGGGTTCAATCCCCAGTACCACCAAAAAAAAACCCCTAATGTTTCATTTGCCGTATGGTCCCAAAATACTTTTAAGAATGACTGAAGTCGGTCATGGTGGTGCACGCCTATAATCCCAGTATTTGGGAGGCTGAGACAGGATTGCAGGTTCAAGACTAGCTTCAGCAATTTAGCAAGATACTGTTTCCAAAAATAAACAAACAAAAAAGAGCCAGGCATGGTGGTACATGCCTGTAATCCCAGTACTTGGGAGGCTAAGATAGGAGGATCACAGGTTTGAAGTAAACCTCAGCAACTTAGTGAGACCCTGTTTCCAAATAAAAATTAAATAGGGTGAAGGTATAGCCTGGAGGTAGAAGGCCCCTGGGTTCCACCAAAAAAAAAAAGAGGGCTGGGGTTGTATTTGGAGATAGAATACACCTGGGTTCAGCTCCCCCCCCAACATACATGCAAAGACTGGCACTGCCAGGTGAGATAGCACATACTTGTAATCTCAGCTACCTGGGAGTTGAAGGCAGGAGGATCACAATTTCGAGGCCAGACTAGGCAACTTATCGAGTCTCTGTCTCAAAAAAAAGAATGAGGAGCCCCACTGGGTTCAACCCCCAGTCTCCCCCCCAAAAAAAGACGGTTCTTTGATGTCCTTTTTATTTATTTATTTATTTATTTTTGCGGTACCGGGGATTGAACCCAGGGGCGTTCTACCTCTGTGCTACACCCCCAGCCCTATTTTTTTATACTTTATTTTGAAACCGGGGTCTCACGAAGTTGCGGAGGGCCTCACTAGGTAGAGAGAGAGAAAGAGAGAGAGCTGAGGCTGGCTGCGAACCCGGATCCTCCGGTCTCCGCCTCCCAAAGTACTGGGATTACAAGCGTGCGCCACCATGCCTTGCTCTTTGATGTCCTTATGTAGTGTTGTGTTGAAATCATAGATGCTTATACTCCGTTTAGCCTCCTTTTTTTTTTTTTTTTTTTTTTTT
>PVJS01016640.1:0-14260 GCA_004027185.1 Glis glis | reverse complement strand
TTTGGTGGGTATTACATATAGGGTAATCAGCCCATCCCTGGACTGTCCTGTCTGGTTTTATTTATTTATTTATTTTTTTCAGTACTGGAGATTGAACCCAGGGGCATTCTACCTCCAAGATAACACCCCCAGCCCTATTTTTTATTCTTTATTTTGAAACAGGGTCTCACTAAGTTGCGGAGGGCCTCACTAAGTAGCTGAGGCTGGCTGCGAACCTGCAATCCTCCTGTCTCAGCCTCCCAAGTACTGGGATTACAAGTGTGTGCCACTATGCCCAGCTCTGTCTGGTTTTAAAACTTAAAAGTTGGCAATGTGGGAACCCTCTTAGTCCCAGGGAAATTGGGACTATTGATCACCCTATTTGTATGTTGCATTATAGCACCTGACCTTATACTTAATGACCTTAAAATTTTGTAGCATTTTCAGAGTGCTTTCATCTACATGCTTAGGGAATGCAAATTTATTTCCTGGTTGTCTTTGCAAAATATAATCAAGGTAAATATGTTACAAAAATATCTACTTATCATTAAAACTCGTTTTGGCTTGTCTCTGTAAGGACTTTACATCACTAGTTTTGATAATGAAAAAATGATTCTATGGATAGTTTAAAATATGCTTCCATGCCGGGCGTGGTGGCCCACGCTTGTAATCCCAGTACTTGGGAGGCTGAGACTGGAGGATCTGGATTCGCAGCCAGCCTCAGCTACTTAGTGAGGCCCTCCGCAACCTAGCGAGACCCTGTTTCAAAATAAAGAGCAAAAACTTGGACTGGGGGTGTAGCTCGGAGGTAGAATGCCCCTGGGTTCAATACCCAGTACCAAAAAAAAATTTTTTTTAAATATGCTTCCATGGGGAGAAGAAAAATTACTCATTTGGAAGATATCCAAAATATTAAACCTTTTCTTCGGCAGAGTGACTCCCAATTTTCTAAAGACACTGTTCTGACCACCATACTTCTGTCTTGGTTGCTTTGTATTTCCTCAAGCTCATACCATTTTACATCTCACTTCTCCTGCCTTGGCAGGAGTTCATTATCAGACAGATAATTACTATGCTTAGGCAAATTTAGAAACTAGTGGGAAAAAACAAGCCTGGGGAAGTGATTCAAGAAAGACAAAGATCTTTGTAAAGACTGTGTGTAGTATGTGTTCAGTACATTTCTAAATACTAAGTTCTTAACACTGTCTCCAGGATAAACAGATGTTTATCAGCAACCCATTCTGCATGACACTGCTATAGTGATTTTTTTATAGCATGGAAAAAATGTAGAAGGTAAGAGAACAAAACAAAATTATTATAGAAGAGTCTTTAGTCTTTAAAATTACTATAGGAAGCTAAATGACAGTGTGGTAGTTAATATCCTTTTCTTCAGAATATATATAATTATGGAGAGAGGTGACTAAAGTTTGGAGAAGCACGTATATTTTTTATACATGATGGTAATGCGAAGTTTTTACTTTATTTCATCTCTCCTGTATATTCTTTAAGTTCTATTTCAGGTTAACCTTATATCATCAAATGTTCTGAAAATGTGTTGGCCAAGTCCATGCAAGGTCTCTGTTGTACAGCAAGATTATGTTTTAGAAATATGACCACAGCATGTATATTGTTCCCTCTCATCTTTCTTTCTGCCATATTTTCAATAATGTTTTGATCTAACAGCAAAAAGGGATGGGGAGGTTTCCAACATTCTACATATTAGAACAGTTCTTTAAGGAAGGAGATAGAGGAAATCTCAGACAAAAATTAGGAGAGTCATTTGAAACATGATCTTTTTATACCAGCTGTTAGATCCAGCATGCAACTGTTTTAATCACTTGATTTTATTTGTAAATTGCAATTTTCCTGATCCCAAGGTTTTATTCTTTATATATCTGGTTACTTGTTTTGATATTTGTTTATGTTGGGCAGTGTGTGTGTGTGTGTGTGTGTGTGTGTATGTGTGTGTGTGTGTGCGCACGCGTGTGTGTTTGTGTGTATAATCACATGTGATTTTTAAGATGGTGTTTAAAAGAAGTAACCCTTCCACAGCATGTCCTCCTCACATTCTTCCACCAGAGAAGAGGCCCCCTGAACCCCCCGGACCTCCACCGCCGCCACCTCCACCCCCTCTGGTTGAAGGCGATCTTTCCAGCGCCCCCCAGGAGTTGAACCCCGCCGTGACAGCCGCCTTGCTGCAACTTTTATCCCAGCCTGAAGCAGAGCCTCCTGGCCACCTGCCACATGAGCACCAGGCCTTGAGACCAATGGAGTACTCCACCCGACCCCATCCAAACAGGACTTATGGAAACACTGATGGGCCTGAAACAGGGTTCAGTGCCACTGACACTGATGAGCGCAACTCTGGTCCAGCCTTGACAGAATCCTTGGTCCAGACCCTGGTGAAGAACAGGACCTTCTCAGGCTCTGTGAGCCACCTTGGGGAGTCCAGCAGTTACCAGGGCACAGGGTCAGTGCAGTTCCCAGGGGACCAGGACCTTCGTTTTGCCAGGGTTCCCTTAGCATTACACTCAGTGGTTGGGCAACCATTCCTGAAGGCTGAGGGAAGCAGCAACTCTGTGGTAAACACAGAGACCAAGTTGCAAAACTATGGGGAGCCGGGGCCAGGAACCACTGGGGCCAGCAGCTCAGGAGCAAGCCTTCACTGGGGGGCCCCAACTCAGTCTTCTGCTTATGGAAAACTGTATCGGGGGCCTACAAGAGTCCCACCAAGAGGGGGAAGAGGGAGAGGAGTTCCTTACTAACCCAGAGACTTCAGTGTCCTGAAAGAGTCCTTTCCTGTCCATCTTTCCATCCAGTCCTCTGAACCTTTAATGAAATCACTTGCCAGAGCGAGGTAATCATCTGCATTTGGCTACTGCAAAGCTGTCCGTTGTATTCCTTGCTCACTTGCTACTAGCAGGCGACTTACAAAATAATGATGTCGGCACCAGTTCCCTTTGGATGGGCTATAGCCAGAACATTTACTTCAACTCTACCTAGGAGATACAGTAGATAATATGGAGAGGGTCATTAAATTGAAAAGTAAATGTTGTATTAGCTTATTGCCTGCACTTGAGCAGAAGAGAGACATGTTTCTGTTTTGAGATGGCTCAGGAGAGGCTCTCTTTGGTTTTTAAAGTTTTTTGGGTTTTGTTTTTTATCTTTTTTTATGGTTTCTTTCTTTTGAATTTTAATTTAGATTTTCCCCCCTTTAAACAGAATAGTATTCACAAAATTTGAGCTGCTCTTAGGCTTTTGCTAGAAGAGAAACACAGTGGCCTGGCTGATTGAAATAAATGTTTCCTTCCTCTCCACCATCTCACATTTTTTGCTTTTAAGTGAACACCCCCCACCCCCATTGAGCATCTTGAACATACCTTTTTTCCAAATAAGTTACTCATCCTTAAAATTTGCTCTTCATTGACAAAAGATATGCCCCTCTCCCTGCTCATAAAGCAGGTTGTAGAAAGGCATTCTTGGGCAAGTAGGTAGACTTTACCCAGTCTCTTTCCTTTTGCCCATTTTCTCCCCCTCCCTCTCTCCTCTGGGCCCTCCTTCTCTCCCTTTTCCCTCCTCTTCTATCTTCCTCTCCCTTTCTCCATTTCCGTTTTTGAGGCATTTGTTTGGAAAAAAATTAATTGTTGAGATGCCTCAGAACCTGAAATAGTTCTTTACTTTTTTTTAATAAAGGAAAGGAAATTCAAACTCTTATATTGTTCTCTGTAAGTCTTCAATTCTAAACTGTTTTGTTTTTTAAAACCATGTTCTGATGGGGAAGTTGATTGGTAAATATGGACAGCCCAGGACATTGCTGTGAGCTATAGTTAGAAATGATGCCTCGATATATCTAGAGGGCCAATAAGAGCAGTTAGCATATTGTTTACACATATATTTTTATGTCAAACAACAACAAAAAACTTTAAAACAGAGCATTGTGATATTGTGAAAGGAAGAAAAAAATTCTGAAAATACATGGAAATGTAACCTAGTTTAGGGTGCATATTTTTTGAAGATATATCAATACCTGATAACCTTTTTTAAAAAATAATTTTAAAACAGCATATCGTGAGAACAGTATTGACATGTACACATCCCAGTATGTATATCCTGCCAATTATTTAGGGATTTTCCTCCAGAGAAATTTGGTTTTGGTTTTGGTTTTGGTAAAGGGGTTAAAGTATGAATTCTTGGCAAGAACTTTGCCTTATCATAAACAGGAAATGGAAAGGAGAAAGGCTCTCAAGGTGGGTTGACTTGGGGCTTCTCATTCTGGCTTCCATATCTAAGAGTATACCAGCATATGGAGTGTTTTAAAACCTGATACATGTCATATAATTTATCTGCACAGACTTAGACCTTTGTGAAATGTCGTTATACCCATTTACAAAGGAAAGGCAAACATGCTTTAGGACCCTGGAGAGTAGTTTTCAAAACTCAAGTTTCATGTTTCAATGCCAAGTTCTTATATTAAAAAAATAAAATCTACTTAAAAGAGAAGGGTGCATTAATTTAAAAGAAAAGTTTAAAGAAATGAAGAACCCTCTTCATATACATACATGAAGACTATTTTCCCCTATTACTGAAATAGGTAGATATTGGTGTGTGTATTTCTTTATTATTCTCTGTTTTTGGTTTGGCCTTGTCCTCAGGACCAAACTGATTAATAAGAGAACCTTCTAGCCATTTTGGCTTTGATGGCTTTTATACCAGTGTCAAATTAGATTGGCTAGGCACACCAACATGCTATCAGTATATTGCATTACAGTTAAACTTTCTGTCTGTTGACTTCTTAGTCCTCAGACACTGGCCTTTGTATTTTAGAATATTTGAATTTGAGGTATTGGGCCCCATTTTCCCCATTTTTTATTAAAGAAAACTGAGCCTGGGATACTTTGAAAAGTATCTGTTCAGTAAACAAGAATTGTTTTCCCATCAAATATGAATAAAATTCTGTCTATATTTTCATTGTATTTTGGTTATCAGCAGTCACCAATAATGTTTTTCCCTCCCCTTTTCCACCCCTTATTTTAATTATGCCAAATACTTTAAAAGCGATATGTAAGTTTCCATTCTCTCTCCCTTCTAGGGAAAGGGGGCGGATGTGTGTGTGAATGTGTGTATGTGTATGTATGGTCCCATCTCACCCCCACCCCCATTTTGGCTAACCTTTAAAATGGAAAAGAAAAGTTTGGTAATTTTGGCTATTTCTAAAAGCAGAGGAAAAAAACTCATTTAAATATCCTGGATTCTATGGAGGAAGAAAAGGTACTTGGTAATTTTTCAGCTTATGTTATTTGTAAACATGATGGAAGTAAAGGTTTTGCTGAATTTCACCTTGACTATTGGAAAATTACAAATCCAATTAATTCCATTCAACAGTGGTTTTGGTTTTGTCTTAACTATTGTATGATGGGAGATACTGAGTCTATTAAATACATAATTTGAACAGATGAGAAATCTGATTCTGTTCATGAATGAGGCAAAACTGGTTTGACCATGATAATTTTTGTGGTTTTGAAAACAGCTTTGCTTGACCCAGTTTCCTTAGTTTTTTCTTCAACTGTCCATAGGGATAATAAGGATTTGAAAATAACATCAGATCTATATGTTTAAAGCAGGGCAGTTAGCACAAACTTGTAAGTAGGACTTCTGTTAGCTTATGCCATAAACATTGCCCAACCACTTGTATGCGTGTGTATATATAATATACGTATATAGTTACAGTGCTAAAATGGTTACCAGCAGGTTTTGAGAGAGAATGCTGCATCAGAAAAGTGTCAGTTGCCACCTCATTCTCCCTGATTTATAGGTTCCTGACACTGTATTCCTATCTCTCTCTTGGTTTTGCCCCCCATCGGGTGTACTTTGTCTATGTACAGATATTTTGTAATATATTAAATTTTTTCTTTCAGTTTATAAAAATGGAAAGTGGAGATTGGAAAATTAAATATTTCCTGTTACTATACCACTTTTGCTCCATTGCATTTACTTCTAATTTCTGTACCCTCTGAGCATATCTAATTATGTATAAAGGACATTTTTCCTCCACTTTCTCTTAGGGGTTCTCCGTCTCAGAATCGCTATAGACTCAAACTACCAAAAAATTCTCAGGGTTTCAAGAGGTGCTTGAAAACACTAGACTAGAAACTAGAGAATAAAAATGAGCTAGGGGAATCCATAAAATGTGATTTTTTTAAAGTAGAAAACAGTTACACAAATAATGGTGGTACCAAGCCATCAAGAGTTGAGCTTCTTGTACCCCGACTCCTCCTGACAGGAGAGGTAAGTGGGTTTGAGCTCAACAGTCATCGAGGGAATTTGGTAAGAAGTTGTTTAGATCCAAAGGATAGTCTTTAAATCAGGCTCCCCAACATTTCACCCAACCAGTTCCCACGATGTTATAGAGCAGGGTCAGCATGGGGATTAGTGTACTAGTGCTTTGTTGAGATATCCTGATGCACTGCCAATCCAGGAAATGAATCAAAGTTGTTTAAAGGTTCAAGTCTCTATTTTATTTAAAATCTCTCCTATCTCCACCTGAGAGAGAGAGTTGCTTTCCCTTCCCTTTCATGGCTTAGAACACTGAGGATAAATTTCCCTTGTAGTATGTGCTGCAGTCCTGCTTAAGTTATGACAAGAAGGCAGAGGACAGATAAAATGCATCAGGAGAAAGAAAGGAAGAGGGGAGGTAGGTATCTGGAAATTATAAGTAGGACGAGCAAGTTGTACAAAGTTAAGGGGTACACCAGAATAGGGATAAGAGGAAGCTGATTTTTTTTTTTTCTGTACTGGGGATTGAACTCAGAGGCATTCTACCTCCGAGCTACACCCCCAGCCCTATTTTTTATTCTTTATTTTGAAATAGGGTCTTACTAAGTTGCAGAGGGCCTCACTAAGTAGCTGAGGCTGGCCGTGAACCCGGATCCTCTGGTCTCAGCCTCCCAAGTACTGGGATTACAAGCGTGTGCCACCACGCCCAGCAGGAAGCTGAGTTTAAAAACTGCTAATGATGAGGGTTGCCAGCCTGTTTTTGAGTCCTCAGTTTTTGATGTTCCCTTCCTTTTGGGCTAAGTCATGTCCTCTTTACCTAGGAGAATGGAGAGCTCAAGATTGTGCCACTTCCTGGAATCAGGTGTTCCTGGTTAGTCTCCATAGGAAAGGAATTAGTTTTAAGCCTTTATATATTGTAAGTTCATGACTAGGGGTGTGAACCTATTGGAGAATATTGTTTCCACAGTAGAAATTCACTAAGTCCATGACTAGGGGTGTGAGCCTATTCGGCCTATTAGAGAATATTGTTTCCACTTCATAGCAGTGGCTGTCTTTTCAATTCTGGGCCAAAAGGTGAGAATAACTAACTAGCCTGGAATTTTTTCTCTGTCATACCCAAGACCATTACTAACTAGAAAACTGTACTGTTCAGTAACTAAATTTCTTAGGCACTACTCTCCCAGACAAGCATCTTTAGTTTGGTTAGGCTAATGCCTCAAGGAACTAAATAGTTAATGCTTTTGTGTTAAACTGGGATTTTCGTTATTAAAGATTACCCCATAACTTGACTTTTTAAAATCTATTGAACGACTTCTCGTCACAGCTTAGTCATTTGGGAGGGTTAAATGGAAGGAAAATGGGAGTTCCTCAATGAGGAAATGCTCCACCATTCCAAGGGAAAGGTAGGCTGCCAAGTCTTCTGGTTGTCCTGAAAGGCAAGGTGAGCGTTGCTGGACACACTGGTTAATGTTCTTGTCATGGTATGGCATTTTGTGTTTCTATAGTTTTGTGAACACTAGATAAGGGGGAGATGGCTCCATTCAGGGTTGACAGACTTTGGGGTAGTACAACACTTGAAGGAGTGATTGGTGGTACTCCACCACTCCTCACTGTGGGTAGCCATCTTCTCTATCACCTATACACTGCTTCTTTTCATTTCCTTGTTTATTTTTTCCTTCTCTCCACTCGCCATCTGACTAGAATGATTTAGGTCTACCTTAGGTATTGATTGCTTAACACTGCTGGGTACTTAGCATTATTGCTGTCTGTCTCATAGTTTTATTGTTGATGGTGGTTTGCTTGTTTTGGTGGTGGTAGGTGCTGGGGACTGAAGTCAGGGGTGCTCTGTCACTGGGCTACATCCCCAGCCCTGTTTTGTTTTTCTTGTCTTTTTTTTCTTTTTGCTTTGTTTTTGAGACAGGGTCTCTGCTAAGTTGCCCAGGCTGGCCTCAAACTTGAGATCCTGCTGCCTCAGTCTCCTAAATTGTTGGGATTACAGGAATGTGCCACTGTGCCCAGCTTGTTTCATACTTTTGAAGGATCTTTAGAAGTAATTCAAAAAACAAATGTCCATCTGGATTCTCAATTTACAGGGTGGGAGGTGAAGAGGAGCAAAATAAACCATACTTTCTTATTGCTAAGAGCTATGAAAGGGGCTTTTAGTTCATGTGGGGTAGAAGAGGTTCTTTCTCTGTGAAAAGCAGGGGTTCATCTTTCAGTATTCCTTCTTCCTCTCTCAACCTTCATCTCTTCATCCTCTTCTCCTTTATCCGGAGATTGCTGGTTTTGTTGGTGACATTTCTAAGTTCAGTTGCAGATGGTGTCTGTGGGAGTAAAGCTTGGTGAAAAGAGGGTTCTGGTATCCAAGAGAAAGCAGATACAGGCTGCTTTGATGCCCTAACGATTAATCACTTGGGTGCCAGAATGCTTTGGCCACTAGATTGCTCTCATTATATATCTTATCTCAAAACTTAGTAGCCCAAGGTTGCTAGAAAGAGGCTAATGTGGAGTTAGTCTTTAATACCCTCTAGATGGTAATTGTTAGTGAAGCTTTCTCATTACAGCCCTCAGCTATAGCATACTTCTCTGGAATAAGAGGATATAGCCATGAAGTAAGTTCATTTAGATAGAGGTTCCCTAGAATCTGGAAATAAATGTGTTTTGTTTTGTTTTGTTTTGTTTTGTTTTGTTTTGTTTTGTACGGGGGGTTAAACCCAGGGGCACTCTACCTCTGAGCAACAACCTCTGCCCTATTTTATTTTATTTATTTATTTTTTTAATAATTTTTTTTTTTTTTTGCGGTACCGGGGATTGAACCCAGGGGCATTCTACCTCCATGCTACACCCCCGGCCCTATTTTTTTATACTTTATTTTGAAACCGGGTCTCACGAAGTTGCAGAGGGCCTCACTAGGTAGAGAGAGAGAGAGACAGGGAGAGAGAGAGAGAGAGCTGAGGCTGGCCGGGAACCCGGATCCTCTGGTCTCCGCCTCCCAAAGTACTGGGATTACAAGCGTGTGCCACCACGCCCGGCTTATTTTTTATTTGGAAACAGCCTCGCTAAATTTTCTGAGTCTGGCCTTGAACCTTCGATCCTCCCATCTCAGTCTCCCAAGTACTGGGATCATAGGCGTGCGCCACCATATCCAGCTATAGATGGATTTTTTTTTTCCACTACCAGGGATTGAACCCAGGAGCATTCTACCTCTGAGCTACACCTCCGTCCTATTTTTTATTCTTTATTTTTGAAACAGTGACTCACTGAGTTGCAGAGGGCCTCACTAAGTAGCTGAGGCTGGCCACGAAACTGGATCCTTCTGTCTCAGCCTCCCAAGTACTGGGATTACAAGCATGCACCACCATGCCCAGCTTAATAGATGGTATTTTGATGTCTTGCTCTGGCATAGTTGTAAACAAAAGAGAGTGTTGAGAGTTCTAAAGGAATAAAGGACATTTTATCCAAGCTAAACCATCTATCCCTGAGGGAGGCAGCAGGAAGAAACCCATAAAAAGGCCACAATGTAGCAGTCAACTCAGTGAAGAACTACACCTGGGTCTTGGAGGGTGTCTTTTCCCTACCTGAGAGGCTTATCTGATGGGCTCTCTCTGAGAGGGATCCTTCTCCCTTCTGTCTCAGAACTTCAACAGTGCCTAATGAAGGACAGACACCCTTAGGATCAGCTTGTAGACAAAACCCTCTGCACCAGGCTAATGCAATATTGAATACTTTCCCCCCTGGAGAAAACAGACTAAACCCAAAGATTTAGAAAAAGTTTAGGACCCTGCTCCCTTTAAGTAATTCAGCATCTTAGAAGTTTGGCTTTGTGTTAATATTTGCAATTTCAATTAGGGGACCAAAGGTCTCATATAAAATGAAAAAATATAAGGAGTGGGAAAAAGGGAGATCTAGAGTAGTCTGGAAGCTGGGCTGCAGAAAGACATAGGGATATGGGATGGAAAGAAAAACTGGTTGGGCTAGTGAAATTTAGGAGATGACTGCCTTGGAGGGTCACGATTTATTTCAGGGAGGCCCCATTAAAGCACTTCTGTGAGTAAAGAATTCCTCTTGGTCCACAGTAGTATTACCTTTAGGGTTGGAGGATGGGCCTAAAACCCTTAAGCTGGAGGATAGTATAAAGACATTTTCTCTATGGAAGCTAGAGAATATAAGCAAAAATATTAGGCAAATCACTTATATGGGATATTTGCTTAGCACTGTTACCTATTATAGTTCAAGAGGGTAATTCAGGAATAAGGAGGAAATGACATCATGTTAAAAATTATTTGTATTTTTAAGGGGTGTGTGTGTGTGTGTGTGTGTGTGTGTGTGTGTGGTACTGGGACTTGAACCCAGAGGCGTTCTGACTCTGAGCTACACCCCAGCCCTTTTTTTTTCTTTTTTTTTTTGGAAACACCGTCTTGCTAAGTTATCACACACCTGCCTCAAACCTATGATCCTCCTGTCTCAGTCTTGTCTTTTTCAAGTTTTAAAACTCTACTGCAAGTGATTTTATGTATTTTGGGTCAACCTGGAAGCTAATATTAATCCTTTTCCCCTTGTTTTAGATCCAAACGAGAGCAGTGCATAGAAGAGCAAACAGACAAGAATTTGTGAATCAGTCACAAAATTTTGAGCTACAAAACAACATTAGTTTATCTCAGTGCCAGTGTGTGGGGGGGGAACAGGCCAGAAGGTGGAGAAGCCTATAGTATTAGAAGGAAGAAGAGAGAAAAGGAGAATGAACATTAAATACCTACTGTCTGTGACACTGAACTGAGTGCTTTGCTTTTAGTATCTTGATTCTTAGGCACCTTGAGGCTAAGGGCTGGAGAGAACAAAAGGCAAAAATCCCTTTTATTATCCTGAGCAATATATAGGAGATAAAGGGGGGGTGGTAAACCACTTTTCCCTCTCTAAACCACACAGGGTGAACCTAGAGGAAATAAATAGCCCTTGAGATTGAGGTTAATCTAAGGAAGTACTCACCAGACGATTGAAAGAGGTAGATAACTTCTTCATTCCTAGACACCTAAAATGATCAGAGCCAGGTCTGGTGGAGAGCAAGATTACTCTTGGCACTGGATTTTCATTCTAGAAAATCAGAATTAATCTTAGAAACAGCAAACAAAATAAGGCTGCTCATCTTAAGGTGTCTTCAAAGAAAATAGTGTTTATATACTATGAATCGAGAAAATAAATTCCTTTTATGACTATGCTCATTTTTTGTTTATTTTGTATTTTTGCTATGTTATACTTTGAGGTCATAAAACTGAATTGTGATTTTGGAAAGACTTGTCAAGTTTGGGGCAGGTGGTAGTCTAAAAATTAACAGTAAGAATAAGATTATATTCTTCATGGTTGTTTGACATGACATCCCAAGAGCTGTACCATAAGAGTTGCTTCAGTGGGGAATGGTAGTATCATGAGTAGAGTCATATGTTAGGGGGTGGGGAGAGATTGAGGGAGGGTCCCACTTTTAGGAAGCTTCTGGGTCTAGTGAGAGAGATGTATCTTATACCTGGGTGGGGAATGGGAAATTTGTACTTAATAAGTCAGCACATGAAGGCTTGAGTGCGAAGCCAAAGCAAAGAAACAATCAGAAAAAGCAGTTTGTCTTTAGAAATGATTCTTTGAAAGATGGGGGACACAACAGAGAGAGGAAAGTGAACAGAGGAGACTCATGGAAGTGTGTTTTGTGCAAGGGCCATGAATTGACTAACAGAAAAGGAGCATTAGGAAACAATTGGAGGAGCGATCTTGTTGGCCAGAATGGTGAGATGAAAACGGTGCTGAGGACTTTTTCCAACTGTACTGGGCCAGGGAACAGAAATTCTCTAGGATGCTATTGTTCTTGCCCCCAGACATGAGGCAGTAAGGGCCTGAGCTAAAGTAGGACAAGAGGAATCAGAAAAAAGGAAGGGAGTCCATAGGAATTAGGCTTGCCCACAGTGTGGATGTGAGGGGAGGGATAAAGATGGCCTCTGGATGATGTTCCCAGGACACATTTGCGCTGATGACGGTGATGAAAGCTTGGTAAAAGGTGGCTGCTATGTTTTAGAGAAGGAGGAAGTATTTATTAACCAATTGATACAATGTGCCTGTGTTCAGTATTGCAGAGTCTAGGAGGGGGCCCTGTTCCTGGAGAACAGTGGAACATGCACTGTGTCCAGATGGTGACCTGCACCCTGCCCTTTTCAGGTTGGAGAACCAGGCAAGAGAGTCTGTTATTGGATTGTACCTACAAACTTCAAGAATGCTATACTACTCTGGATCTGGGAAAGAAAATACAGTGGTGTTTTTGTTTTTTTCTTCTTCTTTGTCGTTGTCATCTTCTTCTTTTTCTTTTCTTTTTGCCAGTTTCTTCCCTTTTAATGCTTTGTAAATGGGATATGACTAGCCTGTGGCAGCATGTGCCTGTGGATGCACAATTCTCTGGCTTGATTCTTGGAAGGCCTTTTTCTGTCCCTCCCTGGGGGTCATTTGTATCTCTGGTTCCTGCTCCTAAAGCCATAAAGTGGGATCCCCCATTTATTAATTGGGTTGGGACTGGGGAGGGGGTCGGCAGGGGACTCTTTAGTGCGGCAGGCGGGGGTCTTCCCGAATGAGCCCATTAGCCAGCCCCAACGGCAGCTGAAACGGGGCTGCAGCCAAGTCCTCTCCGTTTCAAAAACCCTCCATCGCCTGCAGCAGATCAGAACAAGGCCTGCGGGAGCCCTTAGCTTCTGATTGCAGCTGTGAGGAAGGACAAAACAATTTATAGGAAGCCAAGTAGCTCCTGTCTCACTGTCTTCCTTTCTGACTTTGGGGAGGAGGAAGACATGGATGTTGTATCCCCTCCCACCATGACTTCTTACAAGCATGTATAGGCCTAAAGTAGGAGAAAACAGGAGTGCTTAGGTATTGATTGGACATTTATGTTGATGCTGTAGATATATTTACACGTCCTTGTTCTTTTTCCCATCTACACACAGTTGTGTTAGATTAGCAGCCACTATTTATATGGGGCTCCCTAGGCAAAGCCAAGTGTGTGCTCAATCTGGGGTGGAGCGCATGTTTATCGTACTCCTTGCCCTGTACATGCCTTCAGTCTCCTGTTGGCTTTATAACATTCAGGATTAGAGTTAGGTCCCTCCCTTAACTTAATTTCTTCTTACTAGAAGGATTTGGCACTTAAAAGGCCTCCTACTGGGACTCACTTGTCCCTTTAGGCAAGCCTGTGGAGAAGAGCAGGAATCTACAGGGGAGCTTCTCTCTACAGAGAGGTGTGAAGGGCAGGCATATCTCCCTTCCTAGTGGAAGGACATTTGTGTCTTCTTCCTTGTAGAATCATAGATTGCCAGAGCCAGAGAAGAGGTCATGTAATCCAGCCTCTCAGTTTACAGAACAGGAAACAGGTTTGAGGAAGGCAAGTGCCTCACCCACAGTGTCATAGAGAGTCAGTGCCAGCCAGGACTTGATCCGTGAGGCCAGAATCTTAACCTATGTGAGTATAGCACCCCCAACCTTTTTTTTTTTTTACTGATACTGGGGATGGAACCCAGGACACACTACCACTGAGTTATATCCCCAGCCTTTTTTATTTTGAGACAGGTTCTCACTAAATTGCTGAGGGTGGCTTTGAACTTGGGATCCTCCGGCCCCAGCCTCCCGAGTAGCTGGGATTACAGGCATGTGCCACCACACCCAACTAGAGCCCCCAACTTTAAGATCACATATTACTGAAAGGTCTGAGCTTTCTCAGAAAAGAAAGGGCTGTAAGATTTTGAGGGAAAAGGTAGATTTAAAAGTCATTAATAAGCCGGGCGTGGTGGCGCACGCTTGTAATCCCAGTACTTTGGGAGGCGGAGACCGGAGGATCCGGGTTCGCGGCCAGCCTCAGCTCTCTCTCTCTCTCCCTGTCTCTCTCTCTCTCTCTCTCTCTCTCTACCTAGTGAGGCCCTCCGCAACTTCGTGAGACCCGGTTTCAAAATAAAGTATAAAAAATAGGGCTGGGGGTGTAGCGCGGAGG
>PVJS01016639.1:0-37228 GCA_004027185.1 Glis glis | reverse complement strand
AAAGTATAAAAAATAGGGCCGGGGGCGTAGCGCGGAGGTAGAACGCCCCTGGGTTCAATCCCCGGTACCGCAAAAAAAAAAAAAAAAAAGGATCTGCGGAGCTATACCACCAACCCCGACCAATACGTACAGGCTTTTGAGCTGTTTACCCCCTTGTACGACCTCACATGGAGGGATGCAACGCTGCTCCTAGACCGAACCCTAACCTCCTTGGAGAGGGAGCAAGTACTAGAAAAAGCTCGGGAGGCAGGCAATAATTATTATGCCGCCCAAAATCCTAAACAGAGGGCCTCCCTACAAATTCCTACTGGGGCCAAAGCCGTTCCCATTCAGGACTTCAAGTGGGATCCAGAGGAAGAAAGACATGACTGGGAGAGAAATCGTTACCTATGTTGTATACTAGAAGGACTGAGAAGGGCTAAAACAAACCCCTTAAATACAGGCAGCTAGCACCAATCCATCAGGGCATGAATGAACCCCCAATAACATTTTTGGGAAGACTCAAGGAGGGCATGGTTAAATTCACCAATCTGACCCCGGAGTCCATAGAAGGGGAGGCCATCCTTAGAGACAAATTTCTGACTCGGCAAGTTTCTACCTTCTTAATTCCACAACATGGGGATTAAAATCCAACAAGAGTTTTGGGGGGGACACACTATAGCGGTGTCTGTTCCCAGGCCGGCCTGCGCAGGGCAATGAGAAGAAGAGAGAAGAGGCAGGACTGAAAGAAGGGGAAGAATGAAGGAGTGGGCACTCATACCGCATGATGAAGGTAACGTTTGACTTTCCTGAGAGTCTAGTGGAGCCACAGAAAGTACCAGGGCAGGAGTCAGCAGACCAGTACATCAGCCAGGAGCCTTGGGCCTGGAAAATGGTCCAGCAACAGGAGGATGTCAAGGAAAGAGACTGATCTGAAAATGGATTGCACTCGAGGAACTTTGCAGTGAAGGGCCCCGAGAGGAAGCCAGCACACATTCTGCCAGAAGGGGAGGAAGGAGATGGGCTGGGGGTGTGGCTCAGTGTTAGAGCAACTGCCTACCATACAGGAGTCCCTGGGTTCGATCTCCAGCACTGCAAAAAATAAGTAGCTGATGGCAGAAAAGCAGCAAGGAGAAGATTTGGGTCTTACCAGAGAAGATGAGAGGTGCTCATCTTTTTCTCTCATCCCCTCCGCCATGTTCTAGAGAGAAGATAGAAGAAGATAACAAGTCTGACCTGCACTGGGGAGGAGTTTTGCATCAGATATGAAACTGAAGTTTCTAACCGGACTAGATTGATTTAATAACAGAAAATAATCAGAAAATTATGAGATCTGCCTAATGTATTGTCAAGAGGTTGGAAGGTGGTGCTTGGAATAGAATTTTTAAATGCAGTTTATGCTGGGTGTGGTGGTGCATGCCTGTAATCCCAGTGCTTGGGAGGCTAAGACAGGAGGATTGCAGTTTCAAGGCCAGCCTCAGAAACTTAGGGAGACTCTCAGCAACCTAGCGAGACCCTGTTTCCAAACAAAAAAATAAAAGGGGACGGGAGCATACCTCAGAGGAAGAATGCCCATGTATTCAATCCCCAGGTCCACCAAAAAAAAAAAAAAACCACAACAGTTTATAGCTTAATTTATTCTATACCTCAATCAATAATGCAGTTACATTTTTGTTAAAAGTAGAGCAATATATACTTGGGAGGCTAAGACAAGAGGATCACAGGTTCACGGCCAGCCTCAGCTCCTTAGTAAGGCCCTCTGCAACTTAGTGAGACCCTGTTTCAAAGTAAGAAGTAAAATAGGGCTGGGGGTATACGCTCGGAGATAGAATGCCCCTGGGTTCAACCCCCTCTCCCCCCAAAAATAGAACAATATAGTATAGCTCAGAGGTAGAACACTCTGGGTTCAATCCACAGTACCACAAAGGTCATGAGGCATGTCCCAACCACACCCCCGTCAGACTGGTCCTGTTTGTTTGTTTGGTTGGTTGGTTGGGTTTTGTACTGGAGATTAAACCCAGGGACTTTCTACCTCCAAGCTATACTCCCAACCCTCTTTATTTTTCATTTTGAAACAGGGTCTTGCTAAGTTTCTGAGGCTAGCCTCGAACCTGCAATCCTCCTGTCTCAGCCTCCCAAGTACTGGGATTATAAGTATGCACCACTGGGCCCAGCTGATTCTACTAGTTTTGGTCTATGACAGAGCTACATGTTTTCTTTGAATGGCATATGTTAAGTGCTGAGTCATACCAGAAGCAAGGTGCAGTGTCATTTTTGCTCCTACATGATCAAAGTGGAATTGGGGGCCAGTGCCTTTGACCCTGGGGCTCATCTGGGTTGCTGGGATAAGCAGAACTAGGAAGGCCGTCTAGGTGTAGGCTGCATGTGTTAACCAGATTGAACACTAAGAAACTGAGGAAGAGAGGCTGATCGCCCTATAACTATTACACAGTCTATAGAGGACATCTCATGGAAATATCACTGCTGTCCAGCCCTTCTGTTCAGCCTGCTGAACCATTTTATTCCTCTTCCGATAACTGCCAGTGAATTAATTCAAGTGTGGGCGTGTTTGGGAGTGAGTCTCAACAAGACAAATGATATCGGCCTCCCAAGCAGCGCCTATAATTCAATTATTCTTAAGTAGGCAGTGCTAATCGAAGGAAGAATCGTCCTGCAAGATCCTTGATGCCTCCCTGGATATAGCAGCATGATTGCGGAGCATCTGCCTCCTTTATTGCTAATTCCAAAACATATGATTTACCTCACATTTTATTGCATTTTGGGCTTTTCTCTCTTGAACTCGGAATGTGTGATTGGTGCCCTATCTTCATCTGGCCACAGAAGGAACAACGCAAAGCTACAAATATGCCTCCCTGGTATCATCCTGACTCAGCCATTGAAATACGCCCATTATTTCTGCCTCCTGGCTCCATCTGTTTCCATGCTAATGGAGGGGAGCGCTTTCTAAAACCTCGACTGTGTTTGGCCTTTACTACACATGGGCTTTCTGTGGCTCAGTAATTATTAGGCATAAAGAAGTATGATACTTCTCTACAATATCATTTGTAAAGTGGAGAATTATTTTCTTTTTTTTTTTTGCGGCACCGGGGATTGAACCCAGGGGCGTTCTACCTTCGTGCTACACCCCCGGCCCTATTTTTTTATGCTTTATTTTGAAACTGGGTCTCACAAAGTTGTGGAGGGCCTCACTAGGTAGGTAGAGAGAGAGAGACAGAGAGAGACAGAGAGGGAGGGAGGGAGGGAGGGAGAGAGTGAGAGAGAGAGAGAGAGCGAGCGCTGAGGCTGGCCGTGAACCCGGATCATCCAGTCTCCGCCTCCCAAAGTACTGGGATTACAAGCGTGCGCCACCACGCCCGGCAAATTATTTTCATGTTACCCAAAGATGCAAAATTAGATCTTCTCAGGTCTTCACCCAGGCCACGATGATTTTTTTTTTTTAACAGAATGGATTTGGAGACTATTTCTGTTATTCTGATACTGAGTTACCCTTTGTACTGGCCTAGCGTGCATGGGGCCGTCTGCCGAAACATACACACAGGTCCTTAACTCTGCAATTAAAATTCTATCGTGGGTGCATGAATAAAACTGCATTAGGGCAATGAGAGTTGGTGGGCAGAGAGAGAGAGAAGGATAAATTGTAGGTGTTTTAGACTTGATGGCTAAAATGCTCTGAATAAAATTAGATTTTGTGTGTGTGTGTGTGTGTGTTATTTTTTTCAGTACTGGAGATCTTATACATGATAGACAAGCACTCTACCACTGAACTATATCCCCAGCCCCCTTTTTCCTTTTTTATTTTTATTTGTTTGTTTGTTTGTTTAGTGGGATTGAACCCAGATATGTTCTACCTCTGAGCTACATCCCCAAGCCCTTCTTTAATCTTGTTTTTTAAACGGGATCTCACTAGGTTGCTGAGAGTCTCACTAAATTGCTGAGGTTGTCCTCAAACCTGTGGTCCTCCTGTCTCAGCCTCCTGAGTACTGGCTTTACAGGCATGTACCGCCACACCCAGCTCCTTTTTTAAAATAAGTTTTACCTATCCTGTGAAATTAGAAGAAAAAGGTTACATCACAAGTAGTATCCGACTAACAGTGAAAACACTTCAAAAATGTTTTGCTCACCAACTGAACTCTTAATAATTTAATGTTTAAAAACCAATTTACAAATTAATATAAATTAAAATGCAAATAAAACTTTCCCTTTTAAAGTAATATATGGCCAGGCATGGTGGTGCATGCCTATAATCCTAGTACTAAGGAGGCTGAGACAGATTACAGGTTCAAGGCCAGCCTCAGCAACTTAGTGAGACCCTCAGCAATTTGGGAAGACTCCATTTCAAAATAAAAAATAAAAAGGGCTGGGGGTGTAGCTCAGAGGTAGAATGCCCCTAGGGATTCAATCCCCAGGACCAAAAAAAAAAAAAAAAGTAATATAAAAGGGCAAACTCGGCCTTGGAATTTTTGTCTTTTTCTACATACCTAGGAACTTTCACCTAAGCTGGTTTTATGCATTTTATTTTAAAAGCATGTTATCTAATTAGCAGTAACACTAATGCAGGAGGAGGGACCCTCCAACTAGATTCTAGAACGGAGGCCACTATTTTTTTCTTTTTTTTTTTGCGGTACCGGGGATTGAACCCAGGGGTGTTCTACCTCCGCGCTACATCCCCAGCCCTATTTTTTATACTTTATTTTGAAACCGGGTCTAACAAAGTTGCGGAGGGCCTCACTAAGGAGAGAGAGAGAGAGAGAGAGAGAGAGAGAGAGAGAGAGAGAGAGAGCTGAGGCTGGCCGCGAACCTGGATCCTCCAATCTCCGCCTCCCAAAGTACTGGGATTACAAGCGTGTGCCACCACGCCCGGCTGGAGGCCACTATTTTCAGTTGTACGGTTCCTTTTTGTCAAATACATTCACATCGCCATGCTGCCAGTCTCCAGAACTCTTCTCATCTTGCAAAAACGAAACTCTATACCTATTAAACAACAATTCCCACGCCCTTCCGCTCGGCCCCCAGAATCTCTGTCCTTTGAAGATAACCCTGTTTAATTTTCCCTCGATGGTGGCTCCGGATCACTACCAGCTGTCGCCTTCGCTCAGGCGGTCTCCGGCGCTCTCAGCTCTGCCCGGCCACCCCTTTCTTTTCCTCGCCATCGCCCTGGTCCTCCTCCTGCTGTTCCCAGTCCCCCTCACCACTGTCTGCTCCTCGGTGGCTGTTTAGACCCCGGAGAGTTGACTTATAAAAACTGCCATTCTCTGGTCAGTCCTCCACCTTCTTTTCTCCGTCATAGCTAGGTGCTCCCCTCTGCACGCCCCGTACACTCCACCTTCTAGCCCAATGTTCCCAAACAGCGCTGTGTAGAGAAAATACTCTGAAACGGGGTGGGAGGGATTGTTATGAATATACACATTTAAAGAAATACTTCAAGCTGTTTCCCCTCTTGGAAATACTCAATGTTCATCTGCATAATAAAATCTTTGACAAGTCTTATGATGTAATCTTACCCAAAACAGCACTTTTCAAATTATTTGACTTTGGCCCTCTTCACATACTGATTAAGAACACAGGATTTTGAAGACGAGCAAGGTGGCGCACTCCTGTAATCCCAGTACTTGGGAGATTGAGACAGCAGGATTACATGTTCGAGGACAGCCTCAGCAATGTAGTGAGACTCTCAGCAACCAAGCAAGACCCTGTTTCCAAACAAAAAATAAAAAGGGCTGGGGGTGTAGCTCAGAGATAGAATGCCTCTGGGTTCGATCCCCAGTACCCCCCCCACACACACACACAAATGCACAGAATTTGGGATTCATAATGTATAGATTCCAGGACCAATTTTGATACTTGCAAGCTGTACTAAGTTATTTAAAACTCTCTTGGCCTTAATTTCCTCATATGTACACTAGGTTGAATAATATCTGCCTTCACAGGATTATTGTAGAGATTGTTAGATAATTATGACAGTCTCTTGCATACGGTATCTTATGGTCTACTTCCACCTGTCAAATAAATTGGAATTCTACACTATTTAAAATTAATCACCCTGGGGTGGTGGTGCATGACTGCAATCCCAATACTTAGGAGGCTGAGACAGATCCTCAGCAACTTAGCAGGACTCTGTTTCAAAAAAAAAATTTAAAAGGACTTGGAATGTTGCTCAGAGGTAGAACACCCCTGGGTTCAATCCCCAGTGCCGAAAAAAAGGGGGAGGGGAAAGAACCTTGAAATAACAATCAGACCTGCCAGTCTCACAAAATATAGCTGTTGCTATTTATTAGTATGTATCAAATAAATTTCACTTTTAACTAAAAAAATAAAAATTTGACATTCAACATTTACTCTGGTGTTTGAGGTACAGTACAGTTTTATTCACAAATTAATATTCCTTAAATTAAATCACATTTAACTAGGAAAATGAGAAAACCACTAGTCTCCCTATCAAGTTAAAACTCACTACTTTACAGCTTTGTATTTCGCAAGCTTGTGGACTAATCTCTATTTAAGAACACTACTAGTAGGAGCCATTTTTTAGAAGCACATTTGTGTGTATGTACTACATACATGTGCATAGCAAAGACTAGTAGAGGGATGGGGATGCAGCTCAGTAGTAGAGTACAAGGTCTGAATGCTCCAGGCCCTGGTTCTCATCCCCAGAACCACAATAAATACACAAACGAACTGGGAGGAAGGATACACACCAAATGTTTTTAGTTGTAGATGGATAGGAGGGTCTTTTCCTTACCTCAAATATTTTAAATTTCTATTATTATTTATTTATTTTCTTTGCAGTAATGGCGGTGGTATCCAAGGGCTCTCTACCACTTTTATATTTTGAAACAAGGTCTCCCTAAATTGCTTCCACTATCTTTGACCCTGTGATCTCTCGTCTCGCCTCCCGAGTACTGGGATTAAAAACGTGTGCTACTATGCCCAGCTTGATTTTCTTTTTATTTCAATGAGGACATTTCATAATTTATAAACTTAATTTAAAACATGACAGATTATTAATAAATATTAAAACATTTTTCATCACCAATTTAAAGGAACTTTTAGAACTCCTCTCAAAATGGGGTATGCTGGCGCATGCCTCGGAGGCTGAGACAGGAAGATCGCAGGTTCGAGGACAGCCTCAGCAAGTAGTGAGACTCTCATCACCTAGCAAGACCCTGTTTCAAAGATAAAAATAGGGCTGGCGGTCTAGCTTGGGTATAGCTTGGAGGTAGAATGCCCTGGGCTCGATCCCCAGTACCACCTACCTACCTGTCTTCCTCTCAGAAGCCATCATTACCTCAGTCTTCCAAAACCCTTTACAGTGATTGTGACCCTTCAAAACAAAACAACACAGACTCCTATTGCATAAGAAATGATAAAATATACAAACCCCCAAACTACTAGATCATAACCCTGCATACTTTTTAAAGCAAAATTACTCCCTGGAACAGAAAGGGTGCTCTTCACTAGATATAAAATTTGGTTCCTCTTGAAATGATAGCAAATGCTTCAGTCAGTAAAATAAGGTATGCTGCTGCCTACCCAATTGCCTCTGCAAACCCCTCTGCCCTCCTATCCCAACTCCCAGAATCCTGACCTTGCTTCCCTTCCTCCGAGCAGCCATTCCTCAAGGGAAGGTCGTTTTTAAGACCAGTGGCAAATCCTCATGGTCTGAGCCAATCCTGAGAGCTTGATTCCTTTGCAGCGATTGTTTTAGAGACAGGAATTGCTGTAACTACGGTAAGTGAAACCGTCCTCCTATAAAGATGACCTATTTCAGCCTCTGATTGTCATCTGCCATCACACTGGAGCAATGAAGGTAGACCAAGCTCACATGAGAAAGGAAATGGAGAAGAGAAGGCACCAACGTTCTTGGGGACACTGCCCAGCTGAATTAGCCAACACGAGCTCTGCCTGGACTCTCGGTTACCAAGCATCCCAATGTCGATTATACAATTGTTCTTTGTTTTGTTTTGATGCTGTGGATTGAACTCCTAAAATTGTTTTTGACTGCTAAAATAATTCACACACATCATTTGAGAAAATTAAGCATTTATTGAATACGTGTTTATTTAGTAAGAGAAATTCAGTTTCTCAAGAAAAAGATGAGCTGAACTCCTTCAAAACAGAATGAAGCAACTTTCCATTATTCTCAGGTTAGACCCACATGTATAATTTTATACCCCCCTTAACAACTTTCAAAATGCACAAATACTTGGAAGATATTCACATTATTCTCAACATATTTTAAGGTAAAAAAAAACAGTTTAAGGGCAGTAATCTCTACATATCACAATACACCATCATGCTTTTTTGCAGTTTTAGAACTATTGCTACTCAAAATATTAATGAACTTATTCAAAATGCTTAGGAAGAGTGAAACATCCGCAACCTTTGCAAGTTTTTGATTTCAGGAGCAGGTGCAGCTTCCGACTCCCACCATCTCCTTCAGAGATCTTCTGTTACAGCATCCACAGAAAACCACTGGGCTGGCTCTCAAATATCTACAACACGCATGTGATGCATGTGTGTTCTGCTAAATTCTCAATGGATGGTACTGTACAGCAACACTACAAGCCCTGCATTATTTCTGAACAACAAACGTATTTCAATATTCCCTGAAGAGATTTCATACAAAGGTTA
The DNA here is from genome assembly GCA_004027185.1 of Glis glis. NCBI lineage: Eukaryota > Metazoa > Chordata > Mammalia > Rodentia > Gliridae > Glis > Glis glis. The sequence goes on along the minus strand of PVJS01016639.1, from coordinate 28,597 downwards.
AAAACTGCTACCATCCATCATAGTCAAAGTCATTACTTTTTAAATGAATATTCACCATTAAATTGTCTTCACCAATTTTCAAAAGTGGTTGCTATGGCGTGATATATGTGTGAGTATGCCCACATTTTCCAATTGTGTATATAAAACTAAACATAAACAAAGGCTTCACATCAGTTCTTAAATTTTATATTAAAATGACCACAGCAGATAGTATTCACAGTATCAGTGGTAAGAGAAATTCTTTGCAAATGTTCTCTTTTGCTTGAAAACTAAGTCTATAGAAAACTCTAAGGAAATAATCCCATAGATATTTGGAATTATTAGTAGAGATGAGGTGACAATAAGAATTTTCCAAAGTCTGACATGATTTGCAGATTTTAGATTGCTCAGACCAATATGCTACTCTGTTTTTTTTTGTAATTGTTAGATATTTGAATAACATTATATTCATTTTAAATTCTTATACCACCTTGGAGACGTCTGTCTTAATTTATACAACTTAGTTTTAAAACCTAGTATTATGTTCAATTAATGAAGAAACAACAAACATCAGAACAGATTAGCCAGACTTTAATAGGCAAAAAGGGTTGCTTTGGCAATGTATAAAAGGATAACTATTATAGTACAAACCATTATTTAATCTACTTTTATTAAATATTAAAATGCAATAAGGCAATTTTTAAGACATTTGAAATTGCATTTAATGGATAACTGGCCCCACATCTGACATATTGCGCCCCTACTTTTTTCCTCTATTTACTCTAAGGAACCAAAAAAAAGTTATTAAAAAAAAATCAACACATCAGCGGTCTTTCTAAAAACATCCCAAAGAGATTCTGATTACAACTATGGTACTTATTACTTACAATATACGCATCTGAAAAAGACAATGAATAATATCTTTTAAGGTTTTCTTTAATATATTTTTTCTTGAATGCACTCTAACGGTTCAATCGACAGCATCCCTACCGGGTTATAAACATTGGCATCATGTGGGAAAACCGCTACACTGGGTTCCTTCCCTTCAGACCTGATACAAGCAGCTCCTCCCGCCAGCCTGCCCTGGTGAATGTGTAGTCAGCCTCACATAGCCCAACGTCTGCACTGGGTAATGCACTAAGTTAAAATAGAAGATACTTGTCTCCACAGGTCCTAGCTCGTAAACTGGAATCCAGCAAAAAGACAAAATGTTGGCTCATTAGTACTAAACAATCAGTGAGCAAGGTGATCAAGAACATCTCTAATGTCAACAAATCAAACAAAGCTGGTTCTGTGCCTCCTTCCACGAAAGCCAGACCTTTCCTGACCATTCCTCTCCGTCTCCACTTCTCCATTTTCCCACTTTCATCCTATCATGCCTTACCCTTGCCTTCTGCCATTCCCACTCCTCTTCTCTTTCCTCTCCTTTTCTCACTTCCTCTCTTTTCCTTCTTGTTTGATTATTCGTTTCCATCATTCTTCTCTATTTTCTCTTTCTTAGAAACTCTTTTTTACACAATATAAGCAAATTCATACTGGAGATATATGGACCACCAGGGCACAACAGAACCTCAACACTAACACTGGTGTGGCATAATAAGCCATGCACGGCATTTTTAAATCCACTCTCTCTTCTGAGTCTCATCTTCTTTTGAGGTTTGAAGGGCATACTGATTGTACTTGAAAACCCAAGGCGTACTGAAGATTAAATGACATGCCTGAGGTCACTATCAAAGAAGAATCCCAATCTAGTTCACATCCGCCTTCTTGTCATTACTCTAGTAACATCTCACTGAAAGCAAGACAGACAAACTGTTTTAGGATCTAAAATGCCCAAAGATAACTTGGTTACCTTCATAAGGAAGAAGAAGTATGTATTTTCTTAAAATATAAATCACAAAATATTTCTACGAGGTTTCCCAAATTCTTTTAAGATGACTATTTTATACAAATGAAGTATGACTGCATTTTTAAAGTTTTTCCACTTTGGTAATACTGTAGCCCAGAGATCATTCTGAGGTCAGAACTGTGTATGTTCTAACACACAGACTAAAGCATATATAATGTAATTTATATAAACTGCATAGACACATTATGTTTTTCAAGTTATCCATCTGTAATTTAACTTCATTAACTCTGAGAACTACATTTCATAAGGACTCTCAAGGGAAAAATACTTTGTCTAAAGCTAAGATTCAGAAAATTCATTTAAAAATTATTACACATACTCTATGGTACCAATAATTCATTCTGTGATACCACTAAAAAAAGTAGACAGTTTTCACCATAACCCAATTTATGGTAAAATGCTCAATTAGGTCAGGTGTGAATAGACCAGATGAAGAACCTTCCAACTGATCCACAATATAGACTCTTTTGGACAGTGTAAATAAGCCACAACACAAGCGAGACCAGGGTGTACAACCCAGTTGGATTAAACTATGACCACACACTGTATAGTGCCAATCAATCATACTAGAGCCTATGAAGCAGAGTTTCCATTCGATGAAAAAATTAAATCTTAAGGAACTTACTAATATCAATTCACATCTTGTCAATAACCACTGCCTCCTCTAATTTCAAAATCACATTTATAATTTACCAACTATGCCAAGAATTGAGGCATCCTAACTTTAACATTAAGGTTGGCAAAATAAGTTTCAGTGGTTCTCAAACTAGTCAGTATCAAAATCATCTGAGGTGCTTGTTAGGAATAGAATAATGATGTGACTTGTTTTTGCACCCTGATTCTATTTGAGACAATCAGGGAAATTTGGCTTAGGAAAGATATCAGATGAAGCCAAAGGACTGTTGCTACCTTAGAGTTGCCAAAGTGTTCACAGTGGTGAAACAAAATGATGTCTGGGATTTTCGGTAAATTTCCAAACTCCATCCTAGACACAGTATATCAGAGACTCCAAAGGATGAAGCTCAGGAGATCTACTTTCTAACAAGCTCACCAGAGAGTCTTATAAAACCAAGTAGGAAATGGTCTCATCTGTGGACCAGGAGAAATTATCTTACATATATTAGCCAAACTTTGAAATTTGAAGATTCTCATTTTCTGCTCACAAGCTCAATTTCAACACAGTTCACAGGTATTCACTCTACCACGGCATTCTGCAAAGCAAGCACAGCTCTTGCTCTCACAACCCACCTGTTCTAAAAGTGCTGGGCGGTTACCAGGTCTCTTTTTAGTGGGAGGAGGGATCAACTTCAAATTTGCCTTTTCAAACCTTCCTCTCTTAATCTGTCCCTGACTGAATGCAGAAAACAGGGCACAACTATACTAACTACTTCGTTCTGCATTTTCCATGTCTACACAGAGGCACTGCATCTTCATAAAGCCAAAAAGCATGATTTTCACAAGTGATAATTTTCCTTCATGATTTTCCCTTCTCTATTTAAGCATTAAAATATCAAAGGGAGAAAAAAAAAGATAACAACATATCACTTGATAAAATGAGATTATGTGACCCAGCACGGTACATGCTAAGTACTCAGATCTATAGTTAAAGATAGCAAGTCAAGAATGCCAAGAGAAGTAATATTTTTCTCATCAATATTTCAAAAAATTAACTGTCTTGTGATGTTCAAAAAAGGAAGATATGCACATTAACCCAACCAAAATTAACTTTCTATAGTTAAATGTATAAAAATCTTCTTAATCCTAATCATCCACCAAAATTGTATAATTTACTTAAAGGCTCTATGCATTTGCTTCTTCAAAAATATCTTGCAAAGCCATTCTGAGGTAGAATAAAAGTTTAAATGGACCACTTTTTCTACTCCATTGTAACTAAAATGACTGATCCTGGGAAGTATATAGCTTATGCATTTTGGTCCACTGCATTTCCCCCGTCATGTTAGTATTCCTTTTAAGTTTCTCACTTTATTATCAGCATAATATACTTTGCTTCCAGCTGCCCAGTAAAGCTGAAAATTTTCACTTAAAGTGATAAAAAATTTTCCCCAAATATCTTAGAACTCAGTTTTGGCAAGATAGTTTAATGCATACAAAATGAAAGTACTACATTTGTCCCTCTCTCACCACACACACACACACACACACGCACACGCACACGCACACACACGTGCGCCTCAAAGTTTTCACTATTTTTCCTTTCTCATACTGATCAGATCAGTTTTTAATGTGCAGCTTACTTATTGTCTAAAAATAATTTTAAACACGATTGTCACAGAAACATAAGATCAGAGATGAAATGTATAAACTACACAAAGATTGTCGATGGTTACATTGGTTACATCACATTTCTTGAGAAACAACCTTTCCTGCTTCTGTAAACAACTTTTTTTCTTACATGTTTAAAGTGAGGTTAGTGCTGACATAAAATTATTGCTATACTCAGAGTTTGAGTGTCTCCACTGCGTATGAGGTACATTTTTCTCAATCCATACACCCCTTCCATTATGACTCACTTAAGAGTATGAGCCAACAGAATTTTGCAGGCTACAGCCATTCAATAATATTTTCATCAATACTGGAATGATAGCAAGTAATGTTACAAAACATCAGAGATCAAAAATGTCTTACTGTTGGAGCCCAAGACTTTAACTTACTCTTCATTACATGAATATATTGCTCATTTAACTTCTTCAGAAAAAAAATCATTCTGGAGATGAGTAATTCCTTCCTAAATACTCCATTCGAGACTATTCCTTCACACTTGTCCTCTGATACTTTGTTGTCTTCATCCATTCACTTCAGCAGTCGCAAGAATCACCTTTCCTTCGGTGGTCTGTCATAACGCTCTCTTATGCTTTTTGTTAGTTGCTTGATAAATATTTCATAAATTTTTCCACAGTATGTATGCACTGTCTTTTGTAGTTCCAGTTCTAAAGGTTTTAATAAGGAACGGATGCTGTCATTTTCAAAAGAACACTAGAGAGAGGAAATAAAAAGCATAGACACATAAAAAATTTTAATTAATCAGTTTAATATTAACAATCTCCATTTAATAGCTCACAAATATTTTCAATGAACTAAACAGAACTATTAGGGAAGGGAGACGGTGAGAGTAAACCTCTGGGGAGAGCAGGAGAAGGGCAATGGAAGATGTAAGTAGGCATTCCAGAACAAGGGGAAAACAAGTTTCCGGGCCAGGAAGGCCCAGAGGAGTGGTGTGAGAAGACCAGACGCTCTGGAAGTAACTAGGAGAAACTACAAAAGCTGGACTGATTAAAAAAGGGCCTTACCATGCAACTGTCACCTCAACTCGCCTTTCAAAAATCACCCTAGTAATATAGTGTTGATGCTAAGTTAGAAAAGAATGAGGCAGAGGCACGGAGTGGGAGGAATGCAGTATCATATTATAGTTTAGCATTTCCCAAAGAACCCAATCGCACAAAAGGATCTCAAGGGTAAACACATTTGAAAGCACCTGGCCGGGCGTGGCGGTGCACACCTGTAATCCCAGTACTTGGAGGCTGAGACAGGAGGATCGCAGGTTCGAGGACAGCCTCGACAATGTAGCAACACTCTCAGCAACCTAGTGAGACCCTGTTTCAAACCAAAAAATAAAACAGGGCTGGCAGTGTGGCTCAGAGGTAGAACTCCTCTGGGTTCAATCCCCAGTACCAAAATAAATAAATAAATAAATAAATAATAAAATAAAATTATAAAAAGTAAAATAGGGCTGGCGGGTCTAGCTCAGAGATAGAAAGTCCTTGGGTTCAATCCTCAGTGGAAAAAAAACTGTTAAATATCATGCACTCTTCACAGGGATTCATACTGGCAATTAAAAAATCTAAAAAGTAAGCCAGGAAATACATTGGTTGAATGCTGATTGGCCCACTAATTCCAAAATATATTTTTGACGAGCTTCCTTTTTCACTATAAAATACACAAATATCCTGAGGAATATTTTTTGGAACATTACAGTAGTAGTTATGTGAAAATAATTTGTGATCTTACTATTTTCCGTCAGGTATATTTTTGGGTTTAGTATTTTCAACTAGGCATATTTGCAATTAGAAACTAGAAATTTATACGAAAGTTTGAAGTTGGTAAAAAATGCAAAATGCAAAAAAAGGAAATGTAGAACCTGAAATCTGAGAGGTGCAAGTGACCTATGATTCTGCTGAGGTTCACTAGCACAGAGGGAGAAGGAGCACTCCACCCTAGCGTCCTGAGTGAGTGTGAGAAGCCAAGGCTAATCTACCCGGAAACAGGATGGACTTAAGTCTTAATTATCTCATGGAATTTAACACTGAAGAGATGCAAAGAAATCTTAAACCGTGGTACCTCTTGAGCAACAAAACTGTGAGCCTTAGCTGCACGAAACCATCATTTGGGAGTGATTTTTAAAAAGCAATCATAGACACTGAAGTTAAATATCTAAAAGTGTTTTGAAGACAAAAAATAAGACCAAAAGGAGGGGCTGCTTAGCTGGGAACAATGTAGTGAAAATACTAACAGCACACAGAGTGGTTTCCACATCCCAGGGGCGATTCTTAGAGGTTTACATGTATGAATGCATTTACGCTTCATAGTAACTTTATAAAACAGGTAATACTATGATCCCCATTTCCCAATGAAGCAACCAAAAGGGGAGTTTCTCCCAGTTACGAACCTGTAAGTGGTGAAGCCAGGAGTCTACCCCAGAAGCCTAGCTCCAGTTCCACGCACTTCACTACAACACAACACTGCTTTTCCAAATACACAAACAAAACCATGCTTTTATCCTTCGAAATCCTGTTAAAGGATGAAGCTCAACGAGCAATGGAAAACTGAGAAAGAAGTGCTGTGCTATACACAGGTATGTCTAATTTGTTTAGTGTTGAACATGGCAGCCAGGCTGACGAAGGGAAATCTTACGGAGTGATACTGTCCAGTAACATTCCAATGTGTACAAAAAAAAAAAACACCAAAAACACTGGAATGACTGGTTCAGAAGGAGATAATGGGAAGATCAAACTGTGATCATTTTTTACTATACAATAAAATGGAAAACATCATAAAGGCATTTAAGAATTAGGGGAAGACTTCTGATTCCTAGGAGTATACAGTACTTGAGAATCAGTTCATTTGTTTTCATGGGATTTTTTTTGTTTTTTTGGTGGTACTGGGGATGGAACCCAGGGGCATTTTACCTCTGAGCTATACCCTCAGCCCTATATTATTCTTTTATTTTGAAACAGGGTCTCACTAAAGTGTAGAAGGCCTCACTAAGTAGCCGAGGCTGGCCTTGAACCTCCTGTCTCAGCCTCTCAAGTACTGGAATTACAAGAGTGCGCCACCACACCCGGCTGTTTTCATGAGATTAAACCCCAATGTTTGTGGTTAATTTCTTTTTCCTTCACTAGAGAAAGAAATGAAGCCTTTGATAAATATTTTCTGAAATAAAAACATTGTTTCATGAATGAGACCTCTTTCAGCCCACCATGTGACAGAGCAAGTTGACTTTTAGGACAAAAGATAAATTACCAAAATTTCCACCTATATGTTTATAGCAGGGCGTGGTGGCACATCCCTATAATCTCAGTACTTAGAGGCTGAGACAGAAGGATTGTAGGTTCGGCCGGGCGTGGTGGCGCACCCTTGTAATCCCAGTACTTTGGGAGGCGGAGACCGGAGGATCCAGGTTCATGGCCAGCCTCAGCTCTCGCTCTGTCTCTCTCTCTCTCTCTCTCCTTAGGCCCTCCCCAACCTCGTTAGACGCGGTTTCAAAATAAAGCATAAAAAATAGGGCCGGGGGCATAGCATGGAGGTAGAATGCCCCTGCGTTCAATCCCCAGTACCGCAAAAAAAAATAAAGAAGGATTGTAGGTTCAAGGCTAGCCTCAGCAACTTAGTGAGACCCTCAAAAACCTAGTGAGACTCTGTTACAAAATAAAATAGGGCTGGGGTGTAGCTCAGAGTAGAACATCCCTGGGTTCAATCCCCAGTACCAAAACAAACAGCCTAAGGACACTGCATTCAGGGTTGCACCATACGGAACCTGCACCTAGGCGGCCCTTTCCCCAGGCTCCGTGTGTGCCCATCCCTGACTGCAGGCCTGTCCGTACTGTGCGCTGTGCCTGGTTCATCCTCTCTCTTCCTCTGGACCTAGTGCTCATCATCGGAACAGCTGAGGGCAGATGTCAGCTCTTCTGAGAGGCCTTTCCCAACAGTTAATCATCCCTTCCTTTCACTGGCACAGTACCCCGTATGCATGTACCCCTTCCTTTTAGGAAGGTCATGCTTTATATATAAGACTGTCAGGTGAAAGGCAGGAAATAAATTGCAAGGCTATAATGATCACAATTAGGCAATCTGAGGCATTTTCAAAGAACAGAACATGCACAAAAAAGTATGGCAGAATAGCAGGTCAAACCAACAAATCCTAAGTGTCAACTATATGTGCGAGGAGGTACTGTGGGAGGGAAAACATTCACGACTCCTTTGCAGAGATAGTTATGCAAATATAAGCAGGGCGTAAAGTAAATCAAAGTTAAGGCAGAAACGCCAAGGAAATATAATTCAGAATGAAATGCATGAAGCAGAAAATACCTTGTAGAGCCATAAAATGTTTTGTTACGTTTGAATTTGCAATTTTTAAACTTAATATTTCTATTCACTCAACAACTAACGTTTAACAAATATGTACATACAGACTATAAAAACTGATTTGCTGGCAGACTTAGCTACATATTTACATTTTAAACATGGTTCACATCCTTTGTAATTGACACTGCTCACTGCGTTCCATGGCTATGACCAAGCTTCTGTCTGAAACTTGCATAAATATCCTTGTCTGAATGCAATTCTTTAAAAAATTACACTTCTCACTGAATTATAGATAAGGGAAGATAAGAGCGATGTAAAAGACTGATTAACTTCATTAAGTTGAAAAACATGTAGATATAAGATGCATTTAATACAGACTCAAAAAGCAAACAAAAAATCATTAACTCAATATTTGAAATCACTTAAAAATAAAATCTTTTTAAAAAATCAAGTGTAATTAATTAACTTAAAACTATTATTCAGATTTTAAAAGATATATATTTATAAGCCAAAGGAAAAAATCAAACAAAACTAGGGAGATTTAACTCTCTAATAACAGATTTTTTAAATGCCCAAAGGAAACAAAGGAATTGCATTTTTATAGGAATGCATTTCTTTTCTATCCTGCAAAATCTCCGAGTACTTTTCCCAAAAGTACTTTTCTTCATTTTTATCACCTTCTGACAACCTACCATATAGCATTATTAAAATACGGTATTAATTTCTGAAGGCATACAAGGCCTGCTATATAAAAATGAAAATCAACATATCAACAATAAATTTTTATAATTCTTCAGTGAGTGTGGTCATATCATGATAAACTGATTATTTAGTGACTTTATTTGTCAAGTGTATAGGACAAGAAACTTAGCAAGCAGCACACGAAAACTAAAGCCTATGATGTTGTTAGCATTTTTTTCTTTCACCAAGTTTGAGAAACTGATTTCTAAGAGAAAACTTCATTCAATTAGTTCCTTATCACAGGGGATCATTACTTCAACCTGTCACGCAGCCTCCACATCCATCTTCATCCCAGCCCCTTCCTACCTTCACTTCCAGTCAAACGGAACAGTTCAAGCCCTGACCTCTCCCAGCCTGAACCTGGTTCTCAGCCCAGCTGGTCCACTCGTCTGGCAAACTCCTACTCATTCTTCAGGGCCCACTTCAATGAGTTCTATCTTGACCCTTCTGGACACTGCTAAACTCTAAACTGCTAAACTCTTTCTCAGTTCTAGCATAGTCTAAGGGGAACAGATGACACATCTACATGACAGCTGACTGGTCACACATACTTCTTGTTACGGCATAAATCCAAAGCTCCCTTGGATTTGCCCCAAGCTGTGGTCCCTAACATATTCAGAGACATGGTTCATGCATCCATCTAAAAGTACATGAAGTATGATCACCTCACTTTAACTACACAAAATGAGAATGCAATAACAAGAAGAGAGGAAAACAGATATCTGGGGCAAGGGGAGAAAGAGGCATTATAATTTCTTTTCCAAAGTCGTCATAAAGCAAATGCTTAACAGAGAAAGCCCCACTTACAAAAGCAACAAAAAGATAAAATACTTAAGCATAAAATTAAGATATGTTCAAAACATGTAAGAAGAAAACTATGAAACATTCCTGAAAGGTAAACTGAAAGGCACCTTTGCTCTTGGTCAGGATGTCTATGAAGTATTTCTGAAAGGTAAGCTGAGCGGCGGACGGTTCAGATAAACACGGTGTACAGGAAAAAAAATGAGAAAGCAAACAGCAAAATGTAACTGAGGAATCAAAATAAAATATTCATGGAAATTCTTTGCATTATTTTTGCAAGCTCTCCATAAGCTTGTAAACCTTCTAAAATAAAATGTTTTATCAACAACAACAAAAAAGCAAACCTTACATTTCTCAGTGCTTCATAAACAGCTCTGAATGCTGGTTGCTTATCATCGTGGTAGACACCTCTGTTCCCATGGAGAATGAAGATCCCTTCTTCTTCTGCTTCTTGGCAGTTGCTTCCATATATACAGTGATCTGGCCGGTAATTCCATTGACACGGGAAAACAAAAAGGCTCTCTACACGAAAACAAACAAACTGTGAAGCCAATACCCATGATTCTAAAGAACCAACATTTTGCAAAAACTTTGGTTTAAAAATATAACTCTTACAGAATAAGACTTAAAATAGTAAAAAATGTATTTGGCATTTAGATCTCTTCCAACTAAATCAATGTTCAAGAAAAGTTTTACTCTGTCTCAAATGTACATAGTGCCAACCACTAACATAAGCCAGTAAACCATTAAGTAAACCATAACAAGTTAAATAAATACATTTCTTCCTTTTTTGACTAAATTTTTTTTTCTACAAAAGCAATGAATAAAAGGACTTTAAGTACCTGGATTATGAAAAAACATGATATTCAATAGATCTTGATCACCCCATGTGATGTTCAGTTTGTATTTTTTAAGCAGTGGCATAAGTACATCTCCCCATTGTAGCCGGACAGTGGTCATATCATTCTGTTGATAAAAAGCATTCACAGGATTCTCAGAATTCCAAGTTTAAATGGCAGCAGGACGGTTCTCCATTCTTCCCATACCAACCATTACTGAGCCACAAGGAGAAATGCAAAGTCCTTTTGCTACAGAACTGAGAGACACTTATGATAACCAAATGTGGGCAGAGCTGCTCAGGAGAGGGGGAAATAGCAACAGGTTCTGAAGTTACAGGTGGCAGTGGCAAAACTAGTAAAAGTCAGGAAAGAAAAAGCAGCAGAGTTTAATTACCACTTAATTCGTACAAATTTTTTTCTTTTTGAAGTGTTAGGGATTGAACCCAGGGTCTCACACATGCTAGTCAAGTGCTCTGCCCCTGGGGTATACTGCCAGCCCTAGAGCTTAACTTTTTTTTTGTAGTACCGGGGATTGAACCCAGGGACATTCTAACTCCGAGCTACACCCCCGGCCCTATTTTTTATACTTTATTTTGAAACCGGGTCTCACAAAGTTGCGGAGGGCCTCACTAAGTAGAGAGAGAGAGAGAGAGAGGGAGAGAGAGAGAGAGAGAGCGCCGAGGCTGGCCGCGAACCCGGATACTCCGGTCTCCACCTCCCAAAGTACTGGGATTACAAGCGTGCGCCACCACGCCCAGCCCCATATTTCTTAACTTTAAGATGACAACTATGAAAAGGTGAAAGTTCTCGATTTAATAATAAAAAAAAATTAACGTGGTGTGGTGGTGCACACCTGTAATCCCAGTACTTGGGAGGCTGAGACAGGAGGATCACAGGTTTGAGGACAGCCTCGGCAACGTAGAAGACTCTCAGTAACCTCGCAAAACCCTGTTTCAAAACAAAAAATAAAAAAGGGGGATAGGGATGTAACTCAAACGTAGAATGCCTCAGTGTTTACTCCCCAGTACCACAAAAAAACCAGAAATTCTCTAAAATATCATATATACACTAAAAAAACACACTAAAATGTGATTATGTATACTGACATAGAAATCACTAAATTATACATTTACTCAATAGAAAAGGAAGCTGACAATGTATACAAAGATCCTATGTATAAGTCTGAATATACATATATATTCATTTCAAAATACATTTGTTATTTATTTACTTATTTATTGGTACTGGGGATTGAACCCAGGGGCACTCTACCTCCAAGCTACATCCCCAGCCCTTTTTATTTTTTGTTTTGAAACAGGGTATCATAGGTTGCTGAGAGTCTCATTACATTGCTGAGGCTATCCTTGAACCTGATATCCTCCAATCTCAACCTCCCAAGTACTGGGATTATGGGAGTGCACCACCATACCCAAGCTTCAAAATACATTTTTTTAAAAGGTCCAAATAGTACGTGGCAAAGTTTATAGTGTCACTTTGCACAAAGGCATGGAACTGGGGTGAGAGATGTATAAAGGGGCACTTGTCTTCTTACTCTACATACAATGAATTGTTTAAATTTTTATAAGGATAATTATAAGGTTTACAATTTTTAAAACAGAAAAATAGTTCTAATTTTAGCAAATCTACTACCAAAATGTATACTGTATTAAGATCAATTAGGTTCATTTTTAGAATTATGTTGATAATTACATAATATCATCATCAACCTATCCTACACATAAATATAAAATAGGTATGTGTTCACATTATACTTCAATAATGAGAATAAACTGGGAATTCATCTATTCCCCAGGATTCACTACTCCACTTTGAAAAGTTCTACACCCTTTGGCAAGATGTTTATTACTATTACTCTGCTCCCATCAATACAATAAAGGTCCTCCATCACACACATCTTTCAAATATGTAAAAACAACATATTTACAAAGTATTCTCTTTGCCAGTGCCTTTCCTTAATTCACTTATAGCCTCATTTCTACAACGTTCAACTATTCTTTGCTGGTAATTAGCTATGGAGGTGTTACTCTATGTCAGGCATCAGGCTAAATATTCTGAATATAGAGCTATATAAAAGACACACCCTGCTCTCAGAAGGTAGAAAAACACACACATAAAAACACTTTGAAAGTAATAAATTGCAGGACACGAACAGGGTACAGAAAACATACAAGGAACAGTTTCCTAAGAGCCTAATTCACATTCTTTGTTTTTTTTTTCCTAAAAATAAAAAAAGGAGCCGGGCGTGGTGGCGCACCCTTGTAATCCCAGTACTTGGGAGGCTGAGACCGGAGGATCCGGGTTTGCGGCCAGCCTCAGCTACTTAGTGAGGCCCTCCGCAACTTAGTGAGACCCTGTTTCAAAATAAAGAATAAAAAAATAGGGCTGGGGGTGTAGCTCAGAGGTAGAATGCTCCTGGGTTCAATCCCCAGTACTGCAAAAATAAATAAATAAATAAATAAATAAATAAATAAATGTTAAGAAAAATTCTAATTTTTTTAAGAGAGAGGAAAACAAATGATCTTCACCCTAAATGGGTGGTCTTATGACTTTTCATGTGGTAAGATGGGGCAACATTCATAGATCTATATGAAACAATTTGGAAAATACTGCAAGTAATCCAGTTATATGGCTAAAGATCTAAGATTTAAGATCTGTGCCTCAAATTGTAGAATTAGTAGGAAAAACCAAAACAATGTTTGTTCCAGATATAAATAGGAAAACTATCAAGAAAAAATAAAGGTAGATGGGAAAATAAATTAAAGATCATTAAGTTTTATAGAACCATCCAGCAATTATAAATATAACAAAATCGGAAACGGAAGCAAACCAGAATGTGTTCTCACAGGGCAAAAATAGGTTGACTGTAACACAGAGATAGGAGGTGTGAAGTAAATTATACCTACTGAACTAAGGTGTAACAAATCCTCTCATGTTTTTCTTCAAAAGCCATTAATACACAGAGGAAAGAATATCAACATTTTGAAATTATTTCCATCCTCATTTCTACATCTCTAGCTGGCTTAAAACATGCAAGAAACAAAAAGAAAAGGGGAACGAGAAACTATTGAGGTACTTAAGAATGGCATTTACATGAGTAAAAGAGAAGTAAAATCATGAATGGGAACTATATAGCTATATATTTTTTTAAATCAAAGGGTTTTACATTAAATTATCTCTACAGTTCTTTGCAACACTAAACTTTTCATAATTCTACAAATTTCAAACGCAGTTATTTGAGCAGGCGTATTATTTCTTAGCAGATAATCTTACAGCACCATCTTCTGGCATAATATTACCAAGCACAGTCTAATAATCAGAAAATAAAAATCATGTTATAATTCCAGTTTTAGTTAGTAAAACTTTATGGCCCATGAAACTTAAAAAAATCAAAATATAATAGACTGGGTAACCTAAGGAAGATGTTCTTTGTTAAGCAAAAGTAGAGGTCATCTAGCATCGATTTCATTAATGTATCCAATTCTGGGAGACAAAACTGAATTGAAATCAAGATTTTTTATCAAGGTTAAGAAAATGGAAGGCTAAGAAACGAGTTTCACCAGATCAACGGAATACGAGTGTGATGGGCACCAACAGCCAAGGCTTTTTTTTTAGTACTGGGAATTGAACCCAGGTGTATTCTACCTCCAAGCTACACCCCCAGCCCTATTTTTTCTTTTTTGAAACAGGGTCTCGCTAGGTTAATGAAAATCTCACTACTTGCTGAGACTGTCCTCGAACTCCAATCCTCCTGTCTCAGCCTCCCAAGAAATGGGATTACAAGCGTGTGCCACCACGCCCGGCCAGCCAAGACTTTTAAGACTGAAATGTTGGCACAGTGGTTATGACTACAAGGAGTACTGCTACCAATCACAGGAAAGAGAAAACAACTCTAAATGAGCCGACTTAAATCACACATGTAGAAGGGAGGAATAAATTAACAATGTAAATCCTATCTACCAGATGCTATAGAGAAATTATGACAAAACTGGAGATGTAGCTCAGTGGGAGAACCAGGGGTTTGATCCTCAGTACCAAAAAGAGAGAGACAGAAAAATGTATGACAAATATATACACATACACACACATAGATGCTATCATAAGACATAATAAACCTTAATGTTTAATTTAATCCTAACTAGATATAAAGGAATAAACAGTGGACAGAAGGCCAACAGTGGGTGTTTGCTCAGAAATTACTGTTTTTAGTTAAAATTTAAAATCTGTTTACTAGAGCTGGGGATGTAGCTCAGTGGTGAAGTCCTTGCCTAGCATGTGCAAAGCCCTGGGTTCAACTCTAAGCACCACAAAATGAGGGGTGGGGGGGGATCTGCTTACTAAGTGCCACACTCTGCACTAAACAATTTAATGGATTTCTTTTAATCTAACTTAGATAAGTCTGTTTACTATTTCTATTTCTCAGTTGAGAGAACTGACATTTGAAAACGAACTAACTGGCTGGTGGTTAAGCAGCATACAGGTGGCAAAGTTGCATCAAGCCAGCCTGACCCCTGAGCCCACAAACGACAATGACCTGCGGCTTAGGACACTCAAAGGCATCTGCATAGCTGGGCGTGGTGGCGCAGGCTCGTAATCCCAGTGCTTGGGAGGCGGAGACCGGAGGATAGGGGTTCACAGCCAGCCTCAGCTACTTAGCAAGGCCCTCCTCACTTTAGTGAGACCCTGTTTCAAAATAAAGAATAAAAACTAGGGCTGGGGGTGTAGCTCAGAGGTAGAATGCCCCTGGTTCAATCCCTGGTACAGAAAAAAAAAAAGGCATCTGCATGAAACATAAGCAGCAGAACACAGTGATGTGCTCAGAAGGACAACCAGTGAAATTAAATATCTAACCCTTCCACTGGCCCACAGTTTGAGAGATTAGATACATGCCAGGACTTTTTTTAAGTCAACTTCTAATACAGCAGCGTAGTAGCCAACATCTATATATGTTATCCACTGTTAACTCAATCCTCACCAAAGTCCTGAGACACTGGTATTGTTATGCTGTCATTCCACTTCACAGACGAGAAAACTGAAGCCCAGAGTTGATCCACACGTACTCAAGGTCATTACCTGGCACCACAGAAGGTGCCAGGGTTTGAGCCAGGCCTACAGGCTGCAGAGGTCAACCTCTTGACCACAACTCTGTGTTGCCCAAGACACATCATGCTTTAGGGTAAGTATTCTATGGCTGTTCAGCTACAAAGTTAACAACTACTTCTTGCAGTGACAATCTAGGGAGAGGAGGTGCATTGTTATTTTATTTTCTTGTGTGTAATGACACCTGGTTTGACTTATTGTAATGCTCTACTAAACAGAATGCTATACCCACATTTTTCTTCAATTATCCTAAATAAATAGAAAATTCTGGATAGTCTGTGTCTGATAGTCATATATATAAATTCTGATAGTCATGTATAAAAGAAAACTAAACTGGAAAGCAAGCGATTTCTGGAGCCACACGCGAGCCAACTTCTGCCCCAGGAGCTCACCTTGAAGTACTTCCTCCTCATTCGCGTCATGTTCATTAGCATAACGCCAGAGTTTACTCCGGTTTTCCCATAGTATGGATGTCTGGCAAAGCGATTGTACCATCCTATTCGAGGCTCCTCGTGTTCTGGTGCCATTGCAGCAATTTGTGTGGAATTAAACTTCTTTAGTAAAGACCAAATATCATCAACAGGTCGTAAAAAGAGAATATCGGTGTCCACATACAATAGGGAGTCAACTTCTTTCAGGATTAGCTTTGAGGAGAGATATGTGAATCATTAACTATAATTCTATTTATTCAATAAAAACAAAAGTGGATTTAATTATTAAAGATATGCCAATAACATAAGGTAATTTACATTTTTTAAGTTAAGTAATTTTTCCTAAATCTGTCATTTTTGGCAATAGCATACATAAAGATACTATGCTAATCTTTATATCAACTTTTAGAGAATAAATACAAGAAAATCAAATCAAAACAAAAAAAACTCAATAACAACAATTGGGAGGACAAAAGCATTTTCTTCAAAGATCGCAAAGAAAACGTTTTTCATAATGAAAAATAAGACTAACTTAAGGTGGATTCTTACCTCAAATCCTAAATTCCTGAGATTATTATACCAGTGGAAATGAAGACCTTCTGAACTTGATGGGGACTGAGCCTGTACTGATTGCTAATAAGGGCAGCATTAATTGCTAAGAAGAGGCAGCTTTCATACTTAGGCAGAACAATAAAATCCTTTCCTCTGTCTCTAAGCTGTCAGCTAAGAGCTCTGGCCAGGGTTGACCTTGGTCAGCTAAAAATTGGCTGTTAGCCCGGCCAAACACTGAATGCTGAATTTATAGACACCCGTACTTAGAAAAGAATGCAGGCTCTCACAAAAGTCTAGACATTTTTTAGTAATTTAACCAAATTGTATTATTAAATGATCTATAAATTTCATATTATAACATCAACAGTTACACTTGTTGATAAAGTAGAACAAAAAGGCAGAGAAATGGCCATAATCTCATGCTTTTCTTTATCATTTGTTATTGCTTTTCAATAACATATTTGTGTGACTATTTGTTTAATGTC
The DNA here is from genome assembly GCA_004027185.1 of Glis glis. Classification (NCBI taxonomy): domain Eukaryota; kingdom Metazoa; phylum Chordata; class Mammalia; order Rodentia; family Gliridae; genus Glis; species Glis glis. The sequence continues at coordinate 11,142 of PVJS01016639.1, read as the reverse complement.
TATCTCCTTCAGCAGATAATAAGCTCTGTGAAAACAATTCGTCCCTATACACTCAGCACTTCAGATGACTGGCGTAAGTAAGCACTCACATAGTAAGTGAATGTGACACTGCAATAATTCAACATAAATTTTACTTTAAAAAAAAGCCTAAACCGTCTTAGACATTCTGCCAATCTTAATCCCTCGTGTGCTTATTACAGTGGATGGGAAGACTGAGAAAGATACTAGGATTCAAATTTTTTAAGCACAGCATCAAAGACACTGGTTAGGCAGACTTGGCCATCAAAATTATAACTAAAATTTAAATCTAATTACATTCTGGATTTGGTAAACTATATCCTTAATATTCTAGGGTTGTCTGAATCCACTTAACAATAACAAGTAATAATAAAGGTTCTTCCCCATAACTCACATACCTTCCAGAAACTTTCATACCTCAAATTCAGTATTCTCATTACCACGGTATTTTTATTTATTAATTTTTTAAATTGACAATACCATAAGAATTTTTGATGCCATATGTTCTGAAAAACTACAGTGAATTTTAAAACCATGAGTAAAATCAATTCAAAATGGAAGAGGTAAGCTTGCTTCAGATATTTTTAGATTAAAAAAATATATATATATATCAGAGTTTATCACCAGAGACTACTACCAAAGAACAGCTGTACTGGATTAATGGTTCCCATGTTCCCTTTGAGTTCATACCTTAAATTTTGTGATGGTGCTTGAATATCAGTTAGAAAAAAGTAAATTGGCTTGGTATAAGACAGAAATGTTATTTAATGATACAATCCAACTAACTTCCCAAGCTACACATGAAGTCTGCAACTTGAAGGCAAGCCACCAACTATTTGTCTGCTGCAACAGACCTGGCTCCATTCAGAGCTGACTTCTAGTCCTTCTCAGAGATAAAATAACTCATAGTTACTGAATGAGTTAAAATGTAAGAAAGGTTATTTCAACAGAAATTACAAAAAAAAATTATCTATTTTTTTTGTGGGGGTGCTGGGGATCAAACTCAGGGCCACTTATATGTTAGACAAGTGCTCTACCTCTGAGCTACACCGCCAGGACCCACTTTTTTAATTTTTAATGGGGTTCTTACTTAAGCTTTGACTTTTTCCCATGCTCAAAAGGAAAATAGTATACCCCCATGTTTCCTGACTTGTCTAAGTAGATTCATATGTAACTCTTTATAAACTCATCTGTGTAAAGGTAAGTTTTAAATAACACTGAGGGAAACTTACTGGCAGGAATAACCTCTGGGAAGCGCAGGGTTTAAAGAGCTTTCTCCACTCTGCTGCATTCTCGCTTGGAAAGGTGATGGGGTATAATGTGTAATTAAACGTTTGTAGAAATGACCACCTGTCGAGCTGAAAAAAAACAATAATAGGAAAAAAGAAACCAGTTTAGATGTTACACTTTCAATTTTCTCTATAATATCATAAGCTAACAGTTATGAAATAAAAGGGATTAAAAATCAAGATCATATACATTTTATGTTATACAGTTAAGAGAAAGGTTCTTTTCTACCATTTTCCTTGTTTTCGTTCCAAGTCTAAAAACCATAATAAATATATCTACAAAGACTTCACCTTTAAGACCCAAATGAAGTTATTAAAAAATCAGAGCTGGGCGTGGTGGCGCACGCTTGTAATCCCAGTACTTGAGAGGCTGAGACAGGAGGATCCGGGTTTGCAGCCAGCCTCAGCTACTTAGTGAGGCCCTCTGCAACTTAGACCCTGTTTCAAAATAAAGAATAAAAATAGGGCTGGGGGTGTACTTCGGAGGTAGAATGCCCCTGGGTTCAATCCCCAGTTCCAAAAAAAAAAAAAAGAAAATTGAAAGAGCTTTGCAGGCATTCAGCTTTCATCTCTCTTAAATTTACCAGTGTAAATTTTCTCAATCCCTAAAATAAAATCAGAAAAAGTGAGCACTAATTTTATTACCATAGTATGTATACTAAAAATGTTTACATTCAAAGTCAGACTAATATAAAACTAGTTTGTCCATTTTTTTGTGTGTGTGGTACTGGGGGTTGAACCCAGGGGCATTCTACCTGAGTTACACCCCCAGCCTTATTTTATTTGGAAACAGAGTCTTGCTAAGTTTCTGAGAGCTTCACTAAGTTGCTGAGGCTAGCTCGAACCTGCAATCCTCCTGTCTCAGCCTTCCAAGTACTGTGATTACAAATGTGTGCCACCATGCCCAGCTTAGTTTGTCCATTTATGCATAGTTATAATGTGCATGGATATTCCTGATGAAATAGCCTGATAAATATACAAATAAAATCAATTTTTTAAAAATCACTACAGAAAAGTAAAATATATTTGAAAAACTATAGAGAACACATGCTCTTCAATATCTTGAATGCATTTAAAGACACTGAATTATTTCAAATTCAGTTTAATACTACCTATTATTGTTGCTTCAATAAAATTGTGTTTTGGTTAGTGCGTTTGTTTGTTTTTGAGACAGGGCCTCAGATTGTGCGATACTGCCCAGGCTGACCTTCATCTCCCGGGCTCAAGCGACCCTCTGGCCTCAGTTTCCCAAGTAGCCGGGATCACAGGGGCATCCGCCAGGCTCAGCTTTGAATAGTTACCTCAAACTACTGACTGAAAGGGGATTCAGCAATGATCTATGGGGGGAGGGACAAGGTAGTTTCTGTAGCAGGCAGTTTGAGAAAGTTGATCTTTCTCAGTTATGACTATGTTCAAGTAATTTTTAAAACTAGTAATCTTCCAGCATAGTTCAAGGGAATACCTGTGTCCCAATTCTGCTTTGGCATCTCTATTACTTTAAAAGGCTAACAGACTAGCACTTTTACTTATTTTCCCATTCCAACCCATAAATCACTTAAAGATCCTTTTTTTTTTTTTTTTTGATACTGGGGATTGAACCCAGGAGTGTTCTACCTCTGAGCTACACCCCTAGCTCTTTTATTTTTGGGTGCTGAAAGTTGAATCCAGAGGCATTCTATCTCCAAGCTACACCCTCAGCCCTATTTTTATTTTTTATTTTGAAACAGGGTCTTGCTAAGTTGCTGAGGGACCTCACCTAAATTGCTGAGGCCAGCCTTGAATCTGCGATTCTGGTCTGAGCATCCCAAGTACTGAGATTACAGGAGTGTGGGCTACAACACCCAGATTATTATTATTATTATTAGTAGTAGTAGTAGTAGTATTTTGCGGTACCAGGGATTGAACCCAGGGGCATTCTATCTCCGTGCTACAACCCCAGCCCTATTTTTTTTTTTTTTTTTGCGGTACCGGGGATTGAACCCAGGGGCGTTCTACCTCCGCGCTACGCCCCCGGCCCTATTTTTTTTTATACTTTATTTTGAAACCGGGTCTCACGAAGTTGCAGAGGGCCCCACTAAGGAGAGAGAGAGAGAGAGAGAAAGAGAGAGAGACAGACAGACAGACAGGGAGAGAGAGCGAGAGCTGAGGCTGGCCGCGAACCCGGATCCTCTGGTCTCCGCCTCCCAAAGTACTGGGATTACAAGGTAGAACGCCCCTGGGTTCAATCCCCGGTACCGCAAAAAAAGAAAAAACATAGCGCCTGAAATAGATTCTACTCTTATGTGTGACAGAAATAAAATTCTATCTTGACTCCTTCTCAATCAAAACACCCTGGCGATAGTAAATTATCTTCATGCTTGGCAGAGGGTTTTGAGTTGCCTATTCCCGTTCAAACATAAACCTTCCTTTCACGTTCCAGATCTGGACTCCTAGGGGAAGTGGTTACAAAGAGCACGCTCCGCTCCAGGGGGGCAGAGTTAAAGAATAAATATTTTTGTTCAATGAAGGAATAAAATAGTCCTCATGGTGTACTATTAAATATCTAACCCTACCACCTTGACTAAGTACAGATACTTACTCTTCCTTTAAAGCTATCGTGTAGTTGATCTTCAGCAAAAATATGGAACTGCAGAGGTTTGATGCTGAAGATAACAGCTGACTTCAGCATGGTCATCGTTTCTTCCAGTCTTTCACCGCAGGCAACTACAGCGAGGTGCATTTTCTCAACGGGCTGCGTTTTCAGGCTATATCTGATAGGAAAGAAAAACTTTTTCTAACAGTTTCAGCACATGTTTACAAGAACATGGTATTTTTACCATGTTCAAAAACAACAGTTCAGAGTTTCCACAACAGCAAAGAAATACCAAATGACAACACATTACTCCGGGCTTGGTGGTGCATGCTTGTAATCCCAGTACTTGGCGGGCTGAAACAGGAGGATCATGGGTTTGAGACCAGGCTCAGCAACTCAGTGAGACCCTGTTTCAAAATAAAAAATAAAATAGGGTTGGGGGTGTAGCTCAGAGGTACAATGCCCCTGGCTTTAATCCCCAGTACCACACACACACACACAAAAGCCGGGCATGGTGGCATATACCTGTAATCCCAGTACTTGGGAGGTTAAGACAGGAGGATCGCAGGTTCGTGGCCAGCCCCAGCAACTTGTGAGGCCGTCTGCAACTTAGTGAGATCCTGTTTCAAAAATAAAGAATAAAATTGGGCTGGGAGTGTAGCTCGGAGGTAGAATGCCTCTGGGTTCAACCCCCAGTACCACACACACAAAAAAACATTACAATGTGGAATCAATCACATATTTCTGTACTCTGAACAAGTATTCCTCAACCAATGTTCCTCACTAGGAACCACTGAGCACCGACACACAGAAAAAAGGCTACGTTCTTAATTCTCTCAAGGAGCCTGGGGAGAAAGGGACCATCACTCATTCAAAGGTCAAACGTAGTCCACTCAATGTTTCCTTTTTATTTTTTTGTAATGAGGATTGAACTCAGGGGCATTCTACCTCCAAGATATACTCCTAAACCCTTTTATTTTGAACAGGGTCTCACTAAGTCGCTAAAGGTCTTGCTAAATTGCTGAGGCTGGCCTACCTGTGGTCCTCCTGTCTCAACCTCCCAGGTACTAGGATTACAGGTGTGTGCCAACAATAACTTCAGTATTATATCCAGCCTTAAACCATACTAAGTATAAGAAATTTCTTTAACATAACTTTTTTAAAATGACACACATACAGCCCATTTACCAAATATTCAGCAAGATGTAAACACTTCTAAAAGGATCTGCAACATAACCACTTTATACTATATATTTAGTAAACAGTATGTATTTCTAGAAGGAAAGATTTGCTACATCCCGACTCTTGGCCTAGGCTGTTACAACCCAGAGCAGCAGCGTGTGACACCAGGCTTAAGCAGCCTTTCTACCCTCGTGCATCTGCTGCTCACTTCTTTCATTCCCTTGCTGTGGGCATCAGCTAGGATCTTTCTTTGGTTATTTTTTTTTCTGTTTGTTTTCATTTTGTTTGCGGTACTAGGGATTAAACCCAGGGGCACTCTACCACTGAGCTGCCACCTCCAGACTTTTTTACTTTGAGATTTTTTATTTTGAGACAAGGTCTCGCTAAATTGCCCCAGTTGGCCTTGAACTTGTGATCCTCCAGCCACAGCCTTGAGCTGTTGGGATTACAGGCCTGTGCCAAGCTCAGCTAGATTCTTTCCCTCTGACACTAAACAGAAGTAGTCCCTCCTCCCTTGACCTCACCCACTTCCCCTTCCCTCTTCTGTGACCTCATCAGTTCCTAACATGCAAACCTAATCTGTGGAGGGGAGGTTATCTATGCTTTTGTATCTATGAAGAGGGAACACGAATCCAGTTCCTCTCAAAGCACTGGAAGCCACAGTGACACAAAATAAAGATAGGGCAATTAAGACATACAACAATGCTGGCATGGTGGCGCACGCTTGTAATCCCAGTACTTGGGAGGCGGAGACCGGAGGATCCGGGTTCGCGGCCAGCCTCTGCTCACTTAGTGAGGCCTCTGCAACTTCGTGAGACCTGGTTTCAAAATAAAGTCTAAAAAATAAGGCTGGAGGTGCAGCTTGGAGGTAGAACGCCCCTGGGTTCAATCCCCGGTACGGCAAAAAAAAAAAAAAAAGAGGCGAGAGCAAGCTGCTGTAGGGTCGTGTCTGATTTCATTTTAAGTAGAGTACTCAGAAGAGATGGGAGCAAACAGGAGGCTCAGTAAATGCAGATACTAATTACTTCTTAAGTTGTTGTAAAGAGAAACTAAGCATAAAATGCTTTCTGAAACTCAGTGGAAAAGTGTGTGGTTATGAACATGGTAATTATGAAGACCCTATTCCATGGAAAATGTATCAATCTTTAAACACAGAATTCAAAATTGGTCTACATCTAATTTACAACTATATGAAAGCACAGCATGCATATGAATGATGAAAACATTTGTGATAGGAATTGAGACGGTGTTTCTTTTTTATATTACTTTATGTTCACTGTATAATATACCAATTGATAAGAAATAACCCCCACAGGTAAGATTTGATCAAAATGACATAAAGAATTCAAATTGGGAACGCTGGGACAGGGCTCCGAAGAATAAGGTGCCCAGTTCAGGGCTGCCTCGTACTACACAGACTGTGACACAAAGGCAGGAGGTAGTAATGTTGACTTTCAAAGACACTAGGGAGGCAGGTAAGTTCTCGGGCAAAAAAAAAAAAAAAAAAAAAAGAGGTATTACTCAGGGAAAACACTGAAATGGAGGGTGCGAATAATGTGGCACTTGTTGGGCATTTTCGCTTGTCTGCATGTTTGAATGTGATTGTCTGCATGTCATTAAATGTGAGGGAGACTTAGTTCCAAGTAAAACACTAAGTTTGAGGAGTTTTACATAATATGATATGATACCCATAGGAAAATGGTTACCATTTTTTGGGTAATCATATGGTATAGTGGGTGCAACATTAAAGGTACAAAGTATAAAAGAGTAATATAATTTTTTAAAATCTCAAATTTAAGAAAGTAACAAGCACAAAGATTTACAACATTATGTATTCATCAACATATAATTCTTTCCAAGGTATACTTGGGAGCTTTAGGAAAATGAGTCGGGGAAGCCAAAACAAAAGGAATGGTACGCGGAGGCTCCAGGATCCTGACTAGGTCAACTTCCCTGGAGTAGTCTAGGGGAGGGCGTATTATTACTACTCATGCTCTGATTTACAAAAGGGACTGGGCTATATAAGCTGGAGAACCCAGAAGTGTCCAAGTTTACCCAGCTTCAGTTAGATTTATGTTACAAAGCAAAGTGGTACTTGTCAACACTCTGTTCATGAGCAAATTTTCCCAAGAATAAAAAATACTGAGCTCCAATTTTCCAAAATTGAAAACAAACTGAAGCCGGGCTTGGTGGCGCATGCTTGTAATCCCAGTACTTGGGAGGCTGAGACAGGAGGATCACATGCTCGCGGCCAGCCTCAGCAACTTAGTGAGACCCTGTTTCAAAATAAAGTAATAAAATAGGGCTGGGGGTATAGCTCAGAGGTACAATGCCCCTGGGTTTCATTGCCAGTACCACAAAAAAATTAAAAAAAAAAAAGAAAGAAAAGGAAACAAACTGAAGAGTAAAATTTCAACCACCCAATCTTTTCTACAGCAACAGGATATAATTAAAATATCTGACTTCAACTATTCCCTGCCATTTGTTCATAGGATGCATAATGTGTTGAGGGTACAAGAATTTAAAATATATGTCCTATTAACAGACACTATGAATGCAGCTCTTAGAAGCAGTAGAATGGTAGAATGGTGGCTACCAGGGGTGGGAGGCAAGGGGAGCGGACCAAAAGCTACAAAGCTCAAGCCAGACAGGAAGAACACATTTCCAAGATTTATTGCACAGCAACATGACCACAGCTAATAATAATGTACTGTATATTTTAAAATTGCTAAGACTTTACATGTTTTTACTATAAAATGTAAAGTAATGGATATGCTAATTAGCTTAATATAATTATTCCACACCCTATACATAGATCAAAACATCACATTGTATACAATCATTATTTAATTTAAATCAAAATTTGAATAAAAAAATCTTGAATGTAATTCTTCCTACCTCCATCACCTGACCTCTCACCCATCAACCTGGCTAATTTCCTGTTTATTAACCAGTCACTCCCTAAAGGACGTTTTCCCTGATGCCAAAAGATGACTCATCATAATCACACCTTGTCACCCCCTGGCATAATCTCAGGTGTACTACCGTAAACACCAGAATGTAAGTTCTAGAAGGACGGACCCGCGTTACCCTGGCTCGAGAATCTGGCAATCAGCACCGACCACAGTGTCTGGCAAACAGAATAAGCAGACTTAAAACTTAAATGAATCGTAAAAATAAAAATAGATGACCTCAAAAGATAAAAAAAATCTACTCCTGGGAAAAGCATTTTCAGGCTATTACTCCACTATGCCTACCATGGTCTCAGGGAGACAGTCTGAAAGTCACTGCCTTTTCCTACCAACACATGTTTTTTTCTTTTCTCTTTTTTCTCTTTTCCCTTCCTTCCTTCCTTCCTTCCTTCCTTCCTTCCTCCCTCCCTCCCTCCCTCCCTCCCTCCCTCCCTTCTTCCCTCCTTCCTTCCCTTCTTCCCTCTCTTCCTCCCTCCTCTCTCTCTCTCTCTTTCTTTCTTTGTACTTGGGATTGAACCTAGGGGCATTCTACCTCTGAACTACACCCCCAGCCCTTTTTTATTTCCTAATTTTGAAACAGGGTCTCACTAACTTACTGAGGGCTTCGCCAAATTGCTGAGGCTGTTTGCGAACCTGTGATCCTCCTGTCTAAGCTTCCCAAGTACTGAGATCACCGGCATGTGCCACCTCACACAGCCACTTGTTTCTTTTACTGAAGATTAGAGCAGGAAGGGACCCACGTGGTCAGCTAATCCAATACCTTCTTTATCCAGAAATGAACAAACCAAACTTTGCGGTAATTTAACAAGTCAATGATGCTCTATCATTTGCTCTTCCAGTAAATACATATCTTTATCATTATCTTTTCATGTCCCTATATTCAATCTCTCTGCTAGTAATTCATATAATCCTTCAACTGTCCCATCCACTTACAACATATTTTTCAGTATACCAGTTTTAAATTATATAACTGGTATCATATATATACATATATATATATATACACACACACGCATATATACACACATATACATATGTATATGTAAGTGTCCAGCAGAAGCCTATCTTATCACCTGTTTATCATTTTATCACCTGTTACCAAAAGTTAGATCATAAATTCTCCTAAGAATAATGGTTACCTTAATAACAACTAAAAACAAATTGGAACATTTATATGCAGTGTGTAATAAAAATCAGTGATACAGCTACAAAATTAGAAAAAGGAACAGAAAACCCAATCAGAAAATGAAATATTTACTTATATGATAATATTAAATTACAGGAAAAGAAATACTTTTATGTACTATTATACTGTAAGGTTTTATTATTTACTATCCTAATCTTACTACACTGATCTACCAATTAAATATGAAGTGCCTACCTAAAAGCCGCTTCCCAAAAGCAGTTCATTCCACAAACATCAGAGGGCAGCATCCAATAGGGATTCCAGTAACACAGAGAGAACTCTTTACACCTAACAGAGTAAGACAAATAAGAGTCCTATGTGAGTATTTCAGTTGGGAACTAACAAGGAATTTACTGAGTAACACGATCACTTACTGTTCTGTTTTATAGCAACAAAATTTCAAATCCGAGTTGCTATGGTAAATAAATTGTTTTTTAAGAAAATTGATCTCTTCTTTACTTAGGGCACCATTATTTTAAATAAAACTTTAAAACATTTAGGTTAGAATACACTACAAATTGGAAAATAATTTTCCAGGCAGAAATTCTCTTACTATACTAAAAATTCCCCTCTCAGATGATACAGACAAAATATGTCTATATTTTTCTTCATGGACTATACATATTATCCTAGAACAAAATTCATTTCATCCAAAAAGAATTTTTGCTAATCCAGAAACAAAATAAAAATATCACAAATGGTGGAAAGGGAAAAAAGATCTTTAAATGCTTTTAAATGAATCCTCAACCCAAGCCACTTGCATAATGTTTTAAGCTAATCATGCTGATATTCATGGCTCAGCTTCATGTCTACATTATCTTAGTCTCACTAAACTATGCAAGTTAAATGGAGGATCAAAGGTGACCAGGGCAGCAAGGCCCTGAGTTCAATCCCCAGTACCAAAAAAGATCAAAATAAGGACAATAACAAAAAAGTCAAGCTAACGACAGACAAAGAACAGAATGGCTCATGTTACAGTGAAAAAAAATATGTTTTCAAAACAATCACCTAAAATTATTTCTGGTCAGAACAATCATCTAAAATTCACTACAATGGAGGCCCTGGCACTAAAGTATACGTATGAAGGCTCAGTGAGAGTAACTAAACCAGGTCACTTCTTTTTTTTTTTTAATGTTCATTTATTGGTGCACTGTAATTATACATTTTGATATATGTCAGGGTATCAACATCATACATGCACATTGCTCATTCTATCTCATGACCACGTAGCTTTGCTTTCTCTCACAATGAATTCAATTATAAGTTACTTTTCTTATATCAAAAGGTCTGTACAATTTCAGGCTTGCAAATATCTTTAATCACACCTCTCACAAATATCAAGGGCCTAAGGCAGAGGTTCTCGGCCCTGAAGGAATAATGGAGACATGCTCAGAGAACCCCACACAAAACCTAATAAATTGGAATCTCTGGGAACAGGGTGTGATAGTGGTAGTTAAAAAAAAACCACCTAAGAAATCCTGTATTCTATTGCATAAAGAACTACAAAGTTACCCGGGCGTGGTGGCACACGCCTGTAATCCCAGTACTTGGGAGGCTGAGACAAGAGGATCACAGGTTCGCGGCCAGCCTCAGCTACTTAGTGAGGCCCTCAACTTAGCAAGACCCTGTTTCAAAATAAAGAATAAAAAATAGGGCTGGGGGGTGTAGCTCAGAGGTAGAATGCCCCTGGGTTCAATAACCATTACCGAAAAAAAAAAAAAAAGAACTACAAGTTCCCCAGTACTTGGGAGGTAGAGACAGGAGGAATGCTAGTTCCAGGACAGTGTGAGAAGCGACTTAGTGAGGTTTTGTTTAAAATAAATAAAATGAAAAAATAAAATAGGGCTGGGGATATAGCTCATTGGTAGAATACCCCTGGGTTCAATCCCTAATCTCTCTCTCACATTCTCTCTCTCTCTGTCT